>LD344527.1:245719-267764 GCA_001465055.1 Ptychodera flava | reverse complement strand
CAGTGGGAGGGCAGACCATTGATAATGGAGAGCAGTGGGCAACAAAATTCAGTGGGAGGGCAGACCATTGATAATGGAGGGCAGTGGGCAACAAAATTCAGTGGGAGGGCATATTTTCCGCATATGTGTCACTGGGAGGACTGTTACGAACAGCTCCACTTCCCCCTTCAAATTTTACGCCAAGTTCAAAAATATGTAAAATCAGTATATCAGCCTCGAAACATATTTTGTGACGGTTTTGTAAAATTGACAAAATTTACCAGTTGGCGGCACCTGATGATAAGAACGAGTCCTCCAAAAATTGCAAGAATGTGAGGTTTTCAAAATCGTTTAAACGACTGTAATTTTGTCAGCACCTCTAAAATTTCAGAGATCCGTACATAATATGCTTGCCATTGTCCCGAGACCTTTTTATTCCGTGTGTTGGTGTACCCGTTTTAGCAGGGAGAATGTACAAACCAAGCTATTGCTGATGTTGACAATTGTACCGAATATTTGGCCAGTAAAATCACATTTTGGCCATGTTTTGGATTTTAATATACGTGCATAAAACTTGGCACGAAGAGAGGTGCGCAAACTGTGAACTTTCACTATCTTATTGCCCACTGTTTTTGATTTCAAATAATTTATGACGATCATCACCACTTAGGCTTTATCATGTGGATAAGAATATAAAATAAAAAGTCGAGAATATGTCCATATTAGTTTTAATAATAGGTATAACACAAGAAAGGTATGATGCCGTGATGGAACAAAAACAATTCATGAACCCCTCCTGTAATCTAAGTCGGTAAAATTTATCCTCCGCTGAATTCAAACAAGGTATTCAAGAAAGAACATAAGATAAGGAAATGGTGAGACTGAGTATAATGGAAGGTATTCCAATACGAACTGAAGTAGAACACTATACAGAGCTGCATGATTTATCACTATGTTTCTCTTTGAAAATGAGAGGTTTTATATCTACTTTTCTTTTCTTTGTGTCTGTTGATAAAGTGCTTGATACAAAACGATAACTCTATCTAAACGTGTGTAATCTTTGATAAGAATCTATAATTGTCTCTAGTTTACCACTTCATTTCTCTCCATATATATATAAAAGAGAAGAAACTTATCTAAAAAACTTACAATTGCCAAGTCAGTTCGGACTCAGTCATTCCAAGGATGGTTTCCGAAACTTTAACGTTTTCCAAGAACAATTTAATTGTCCAAAGAATAAACATCAGAAATAAAACTAGTGGGAGTTGACCGACAAACCGGCATTTAAAGAACACTTCATATTACTAATATTATTATTAAAAATTCTTTGTAAGCGTTCTTCACATGCGTCTCTGCGCGAAGTATTTGACAATAGGACAATTACAAATTGGTACACACAAAAAATAAAAATTTATGACGTTTCAGTTATATAAGTACGCTGTAAAATTTATAAAATAAGCAATTAATCGAATATGAAGGACGTGAATGCTGTCATGTTTGCCAAACATTAAAATAAATATGACTTAACAGGGCTCGAAATTAACTTTTTTCCCTGGTAGTCCCATTGGGCTACCATTTTCTGAAGTTGGTAGCCCAGTGACAAGGTCTGGTAGCCCATGCATGAATGAAGTTTTTTGTAAAGGATATTTTTATTTATAACTAGACAATGAAAGATTTATTTTGCACGATTCTATCCAGGAAGTGAATTTTCTAGTCATTTGACATCAATACCTGCAGATCATAGCCTTAGGAGAACGGTATAGCATGTATAGTGGACACCGATGACACCTCAAAGTTTGACGACCTATTCACACATAATCAGAGCTTATGAGCAAATTTGATGTTCGCCATGACAACGACTTTTTACTCAGCACGTGTAAACATAACATAGCAAAAAATTAAATTGGCTATGAATTTCAGGATGACAACTTGGTACAGTCATGTTCCTAATTCTTTAGTGGCAATTTTGGCTATATTTCTCCACCATAGTACACTATCATGGGATGATCTCGTACACTTCGGAAAGCGTAATTTGTGGATGACCCGATAGCTTTTTCTTTCCAGTTTGAATAATTTAGTGTTTAATTGTGATTGATACATTGTGATTAAATAACTATGAAAATTAATTTTCTTTTGCCATCATTTCCCGAGCCTGTCATCCAAGTACATCAGTTCAGATGATGATATTTTATTGAAAGATTGTCGCAACAAATTCGACTGCACGGTCCCCTTTTAATTTGCATAACAAAGTCGTAGTCTGACCTTTCTGTGTCTAGCTGGGTTGACAGTATAAGCGTCGGTCATCTCATAGCGATCAACATTATGTCGCCCACTAAGTAATTTCATGTCAAAGGCTTTGGTAGTCCGTGTGGGCAACCATGTCATCGGTTTTGGTAGCCCCAGAGAAAAGTTGGTAGTCTGTGGACGCGGGACTACCAGAGTTATCAATTCCTAGTGATGTTGAGTAAACAAAGAGTCAAAATATGAAGAATGGTTCGCACCCTACGTGACCTTTGACCCTCAAGGGATCATGATATAAAATCACGTACATCAAAAAGTACAATTATCATGCATCATGCGGATTTCTTGTTTTGGCCATGTCATACCGTGCAGAACTGAAGTGTATTTATTGGTTCCAATTAATTTAATGAATGTATCACTTAATACACACAGTCTGCTGTGAATTGTATAACAAGAAAATTAACACAGTTTGGTTGTCTCCGTGCAGGGAAAGAGTAAACATCCTGGAACACCGTCGGTGAACTCACAACGCCGTTGTTTATGTGAAAGCTAAACTTTGTGTGTTTGGACAAGAACGTGACAATCACTTGTGAGAAGAAAGCACTATATTTGTAGTGAATTCACATATTTAGGGTCATCGTTGACGGTTTTAAGGTGGAAGTGTCGGCGACCGCCCTGTAGAAGAGTACACTGTGTCTGTATGAATGAACGCACATACGATAGTGTCTGTATGAATGAACGCACGTACGATAGTGTCTGTATGAATGAACGCACGTACGATAAACGAATTCCAGTGCAAACACAAAGCGTATGAACAATACGAATAGTATGCTATCACCGTTCTCTGCAGTAGCCACACTTGTTGGACCATCTATGTAGAATTTTCATTCCTGACAAGATTTTTTTCTGTGATAAACTGAAACATACTGATAATATTACAAGTCCAAAGATGGTGTATAGCATCAGCCCTACCATCTGAAGTTTCTCTTTGGGTTCAGAGAAATCTATTTTCAGTTCCAGATCACCGAAACCTATGGTTGTCATAGTAATCAAGGAGAAATAAAAGGAATCAAAATATGAGAGTTTTGTGGATAATTGTACAAATAAGCCACCAAGACATAGGTATGCCATAACAATCAAAACTATTATGGTTAGGGGAACTTCTTTATCTTGTTCGCCACTATGATCGTGTCGTGTCTGGCCAGTAGTGTTCAGATCGGCTTGAACACCTACATTTAGCGTATCGATGGCGACACCTTTGGTAACAGAATCTCCGTTTACCGGAAATAATTTGTGAGGTACTTTAGATATACGCCCTCCCTCGGTCACAAAATTAAATAAGCCTTTGCGACATCGGTTGGAAATCATAGGATGTGAATTCGAACGTACTACTCTGTCTTTGATAACGTGGCGGTCATTTTTCATTACACTTTCAGTCGATGTAAAATTATTGACGTCAGGGTTCGGTGAAGACAATCTCATGCAAAATTCCTGGTTAGCGACTTCATAATCCTTGCCAATTGCCATTTCTGTATCAGATAGAAAGGTCAGATTTTGTTTTCCATTAACAGTTGATTTAGCTTGAGTTTTGGGTGACACAAACGAATATTGATCAGACAACTCCGCTTCAGAATCATATAATTGTTCATCATCAATTGCTTGAGCTTCATTTCGGTACTTCACACTGCTTCCTGTTATTTGAACTATTTCTGCCTCAGAATTCATTGCCACATCTGTAAGCCAATCGCGACTGCGTCCTTCATTTGGACTTTCGCTGATATTCCAGCCAATGTCAAGGTTCCGGTTGGTTTCGAGTTCATTTGAAGTTTTAATGTTTTTAAAAGAACATCTTCGTCCTGAAGCGGCATCTTGCATAGGTTTTTTCGATGCAAACTTTGAAAACCGCACAAATAAGATTCGAAGCGGCATGGCTAGGGCATAGCCCGCATGAGATAGAAAGACTAAGGTTAACGGTATTCCGAACACAGCATACAACATACAAACCGCTCTGCCAACATCAGTCACAGGGGCCAAGTAGCCGTCACCTGATTCAGAAAAAAGAAACAGTGTTAAGACGTGAATATTTAACACAAAAACAATTAATCTGGTTTGAAAAAGACAAAGTGATACTCAACGACGATAATCAATGTAATATTGACTTGCAAAGCAAATAAAGGAAGACCTGTTACACATGTGCACTCCAGGCACGGTTTCCTTTCCAGAAGTTTCCACAAAACTGTCTTGTTTTCTTTGTTCTGCTTGCCCCATAGCTATGCCTATGGTTTTGTGTGTCGTTTTTTGCCAGTATTTGTTTTATAATAAATTTTGTATAATTCTTTCTTTCTGAATTTCAAATATTCACGTCTATAAATGTCACAACTTGCGTCTCTCAAATCAAACATGAAGACGGTATGAGGTGACCAAAATACTATAAAAGATGGTTAGTACTGGTGTAGGAAGAAGAATTCCTAAAATATCTATGATTTTTTTTTTCAAATTTTAAAGTAGAATAAGTATAAGTTTGTTTCGTGGTGCAATCTTTCTGTAAGCTTATGTTTCGTGATCATTACGTGTATGATGCTTGTGAAAATTCGGAACGTAGGTTTTGTAAACAGTGACAGTAGCCTGTATCCTTTGCATGTTAAATATGGGTTCATCGAAGTCAAACCCACTTCATCGTGACGTCACACTATTGGTATTGCCGAGTCATCGCGACAGAGGCTTCTCGTTTGAATCTCTCATAAACACACATAGTGTAACGCCCTCTCTTGCAGAGATTGCATCTCGAAATGTCCCTAACGTGGCCAAGGCGTGTGAAGGTTGGTTCAAGATCTTACGAGAAGGAGATATCGTCATACTTTTAATTAATTAATTAATTAATTAATTAAGTTAAAATTTCGATGAGAATAATCGAGAACGGGATATATCGAGAACGGGATATTCCATGGTGTTATCTTGTTTAATCTTAAGAAACGATCAAAGACTGGCGGGAAAATTTCCAAGTAGTGACCATTGTATAATGATGATAATATAATAGTTATGTAAGTTTAGAAAAGATATATAACTTTGTAGCGAATGTACACTCTGGCGTGTCATCACGAGAAATCCATTTTGTATCATTAGGGGTCACAAACGAAATCATATGTTTGCATTCAGCAAAGGCGTACTATTTCTAAAGCGCCATAGCTTTTTATATACTGGTATCAAGTCAAGCAAAGAATGGAGACTTTTGCAACAATATCAATTAAATTCTGGAAAATTAAAAGTAGCAGTGATATACATTATGATTGTTGATGACTGTTAAAAACATCACCATTTTACGAAACTTTGTTTGAGAAAAGTTAGGGTGAATTTGCAGTTTGAAATGAATACACTCATGTAGGAAAACCAGACTTCACAATATTGTTGTTCAATTTTATCAGAGACTGTTCAAGACCACAATACGAATACGTCACTTCGTTAATTTCAATATCATTAAATATTTAATAATTGCCGATATTTTTTAAAAGTTAATACGCTATACGTAGAGAAATATCAGACGATATTTGGTCATGATTGTAGTCGCTTTGAGAGTTAATTTCTATAATTAATTTAATTATATTAAGCATAATGAAAACAGTCGGGGCTGTATACGTTGTCACAATTTGCTGAAACAGTGAACACAACTGTCATTACAGGGTAAAGTTCAAATTCTTATTGCATTGACGTTGTAAGTGATAAGTTGGGTCAAACTCTTTGGTGCGTTACATATTAACAGGCCCTGATGACCCGTATCGGCATGCCCTGATGACCCGTCCCGACCCGTTGGCATGCATAACACTAAAGGGTCATGGCCATTAAATGAGGTGACGGCTATACATAAAAATTCACGTCACCATGTTGACAAAATAAATGTCAATTACATAGATCGATAACTGATATGGTATTGACTTGCCGTTCATATCAGACACGACGATTGTCCCAAAGTGAATGCATTTCAGTCGCTATAATCAAGCGCAATTAAACTAAATGACTTAATAACATGATACACGAAGGACTTAATGTTTTGTACGTTCTGTCAGCACTTGATTAAAACAATTAATCAAGTGCTAAATGTGTCTTCATAGCAAATTTTTAAAAACTGTGTTTTCATTGCAGTGCTGATGACATGCTTGATTTATTGAACAAAGGAAGCTAATTGCGCTTTACTTATTACTTTACAAAATCATCAAGTCTTTGAACGTTGCCGGTTCATCGTCTTCGTCCCATTTTACCTTGCTTTCAAACTGAAAAAAAAATGGCGTTTTTTCGTAAGTCAAAAAGATGTGCGGTTCTTTGATCCACGACTTCCAATATCATAGTAGAAAAAAATGATAAGGATTCCACTTTTGAGAGTGTCAGTGATTATCATTCATTAAGATAATATAAAGATTAATCAAGACAAACGATTGCCGTTGTGGGTAAAATGGTAAAACAAGTACGCCAGGAAAAGTCGTTATTTGGTTTCGTCGAAACGCAATTATCGCTTAATTTGGATTAATCCGAAAAATAGTGGATTTTATGAAAATTAAACTACGTAATTGGTCTTATGAAGATTAATCTGTACAAATGATATCATAATATGCCACTGTTTCCATCATTATTGACATGACGTAATTACGATACGTGCTTTCTTCGAAAACCTCGGACGATCTGTGACTTGTATGATTTAGGCGTATCTATGCGGGTAATCTGTATACCCATCATTTTGTATAAGCGAGACATTAGCATTATTATTATAGATCCCTTGTTATAATGGATCATTTGAATAACGATAAATTATAGGTATTCACCAGGAACCTACCTTACTATTGCACCATGCACAGGGATAGCTGAATGGATATTTGCATCGCTTTAAATAAACAAACAGTATACCACGTCTTTGTAAATGTCATATAATCCAGGCAAAATAGGGAAAGTTTGTACTTACGAAGGCTTGATGTCGTACGATGTTTTGTAAACGATTTCTTTGTTCATCAGGGTGGTTACAAAATTGTAAAATTTAGCAGTTCTCATGTAAGATGTAAATGCCGATTTTCTCCAAATGACCTCTATCTCAATGCAATCAATCAATCATACCGCAAAAAACAGACCACCGAGTCGTTATTCCTTATCTATTAAATTCTCAGCAGTCTTTTTTGAAATATGAATACATTATTAAACCTGCATCAAAGCGTTTATTGGGGTCAAGTTGTGTCAATTCAAACAGATCATATAGAAATTCCACTAGATAAATTGTGTTTCAACTTAATTGCATTTGTAACATATTTTAATGTCAATAAGAATGTTTCAATATTTGATGCACAGAATATATAAGAGAGTCACTGTGTTTGATTGTTTTTATTTCCTTGGTGTTTCAAGCAGAGCTTTTACCCCTGCGCTATTTTTTAAAAATGTTACACGCATTTACATGCGCGCGATTCAAACTTATAAGTCAACACCGAAAAGGGTTACTCATATTAAACGCCTAAAGCTTGAACATTATCCCTTTCCTTCTTAGTTTGTTTGCGGTTTTAGCAAGGTGACATGAATATCTCATTCGTTTTCTAGGCACAGTTTTCCACCAGAAAAAATAATATTTTGGTGAATCAAGTAAAACCTTGACCCGAGAAAGTCCCTGTCATCTTCGTAACAGAACTCATTAACATGGAACATTGATAATAGCTACCGCCAATTACGTTTAGTGTATGAGAGGAAAAATATAGTAACTTACCAATTGTTGATATTACAGAAACACAGAACAGACACGATGACGTCCACGTCCATAGGTCTGGCCCCGTTGGTCCTATCGCTTCTTGAAGAATCAAACTGCGAAATTCACGAAATGCCCGTCTTGACAAAATTGTGAAATTATCATCTCTTGCTTCACATAAAAGGTTCATCCAGTCTGTGAAATTTTGTATGACAGTGTCTATGTCATTGTAGACGGCATTTGACTTTCCATTCACGCCTTCGATCTGCCGAAATGTGCAGGTGCCTATAACAAGGTAAAGCGCTAACATTGCCGTTAGAATGGTACACGTACGTAGGTTGTTTAGATGTTTTGACTTGTGTTTACATCGATCACAATGCGAATGGTCCGTCTCTACCCCCATTTTGTCGGCACTGGTGATAACGTACAGCAACTAACATCGGTTACAGGTCGTATGTGATCGGTTCATCCAATCCACTTGGCGAGAAAAACGAATGACTTATTAATTACATGCAAATATCAGGGTTATCGCAGGTCATTTGACATACTCGGGCTATCTACCATGTTTTCCATGCACAATTTCACAAATAGCATTGCTAATTTATATGTGCTTAGGCTTCGCAATTTGCATGAAACAGCTTGTGACTACGATTGGCAATACCGACGAACGCCTTGTTTTGCATAAAAAGTCGTTTTATCAGGAATGACACCTATCACTTTCAAAGTGCTAGAGATTAGAATTGTCTCCCTACAATTGTTTTTAATATGCATGTCAAGCATAATTCCGAGAACGCTCTATTAGAAAAACACCTCACTTTACATGGTTCTTTAGGTATGTGAAGGTTATATAAAGCTTTTATGGAGCTAGGAAATACTGAAACAGTAAACAAATTTAGCAAAGTTTAGCAGTATTAATTGTTAGGACAAGGTACACAAAATAGTGCAACAACTTGAAAATCAACTAAAATTTTTGTTGTGTAAAACATAAGCTTTTTTCGACAATATTTTTATATCACGTGATAAGACTTAGTTATGGTCACCATGCACAACAGTGTGAAGTGATGACACTTGCGTCGTAAATCACGAATCAACAAGCCTGATTATTAGAAAAATTCACCCACGAGCAAAATATTACAAGTAAAAGAACGCGTTACAGTTGCCATGACAATGGTAAAATCTTGCTCTTGGATCTAACTTGCTACGTTCTTCACTTATTGAACAATATGATTTGTATTTAAATGATGAAAAACGAAACTTCTGGGAACCAAGTTAATGTAGTTAAGCCGCATCATTTGCCAAAAATGTAACATACCAACTAAGAGATGAACAGCGTGGCCTCTTACTGAAACAGTGCCACACTAATCTCTGCTCTTTCAGTAGAATCTAAACACTATCAAAGACATGGAAAACATCAAAGTTTGGCAAGACAAGGCAATTACAGGAATCCTAGAGAGTGACTGGCCAAGAAGCACCCACTGTCATGTGAAAGTGTACAACCAAGAGTGTCGTCTTAGGTTTTTTATCCCCAGACCTATTTGGTTCATATAACAGTTACAGTCCTTTTTACAAAAGTAATTGCATCATATCTTCATTCTGCTCTTCAAATTATCTCTGAAAATAAAACTCGGTGAAGTTCTCTTGGAAAATCTCAGTCTATGTATTAGCCAATTGTTTCGTGACGACATGACAACGTCAAGAATTCCCTACTTCTTGTGGTGACAGCGAAGATTCCATCATTCATCTGCCTACCACTTTGTTTAGATTAGATAATTTTAGTACACATTGTCAGGTACTTCCGGATATCAAACTTATCTTACGAACCATTTACATCTTTGAGAGATATCGCTTGATGATTCACACTTTCTCGTGTTGACAATTGTGTTATATCTATTACAAGACTCATTATTTATGCTATGAGATGTGATGAACCAAACAAAATGCATATTCGCCAATAATTATAGACACTTTGTACACACAAAAAAAATGAAAATGTCTGCACGCAATCAGTCCCTAAGTGCACTTTCTCCCTTTGAAGACCGAAAAACGTCGCACATTTTTTGAGAAAGCTTTCTTTAGTTTAACATAATAGTTAACAAAGACTCAAAATTAATCATGAATATACAGGACTAGGGTTTAGTTTCGTTTTTAAATTTCATGTCAGACTTTACCACCCATTGACAAATCTTAAGAAAGCATATACGGTAATCAACAAATGCGTATGGACGAATTTTTAAAACTCCTACATTCAATTTGATTATAAACAATTGAATCCAAGTTAAAACTAAACCATGTTGATGAACGTTATTTGATCATAGGTCGCCATCAGATTGAACCTGAGTATTGTTCTGGTTCATTTAGAATGACGTCATCACTTTGAACAGCGTTACCTTTGCAGCTTTGAAGCCAGATTTGAAGCCAGATTTGTGATAACATGCTCTACAAAAATTGGCAGTCTTAGTTGTCAAGTACTATGTAGCGAATTAAATGACACAAGATGAAGGTTACATTGTGTGGGAAGAACTAGGTCATGGTATCAGCATTGACGATGTTGTTGAAAGGAGAGACTGACGTATGATGATGAAGGTACCAGTTAATATTGCAGGATTCTTTTTATTGCATTACTTGTGAAGAGAAAAATAGGGGCTGAATATACAATGAAATATGAACTTAAACACTTTACTGTTTGTAGTTTTATATATGAACTGAAACACTTCACTGTTTGTAGTTTTATAGATTATGTGGACTATATCCTAACTATTCTTTCTTTCTTTTGGAGACGTTCCTTTTCCCTATGACGTTTCATGGTTATTGATCACTATACTATGTCTTCGACAGATCATTGCTCGTTTCAAATGTAACATCTTTTATGCGGCTTTTGTTTTCATTTCTAAAGCTACATCACCTGTCAACACTCTCCGTCATCAGAAGTTTGGCAGTGCATTAAGATGTCAAGCTTTGAAATATTTTACCTGACTGGCCAGAACCGCCACGCAGAAAAACTTAATATCTTGGTTGTACATAGGGCAGAGAAAAATGATATGTCGTGACAAAGTCAGAGGCCTTTGTTGAGTAGAACAAAAAATAGTAATAAGGTGAATACTGTGTCTATTAATCTTACATGCAAGAGATACTGGGTGATATTAGGTTGCAGACAATAAAGGTATAAATCTGTTTTAGTGAGGTACTATTATTCACTAGGCTCAATGACAAATTTGTTTTGTACATCACTATTGACAGGCCAATTAAGTCGAGAGTTTCATACTTACAGCGACTACGAGTGATTTTGTTAAAAGTTATGAAATAAGGCCTTTGCGGCGTCATTAAGACCTGGCGTAAAACAATAGAACGCACACGGTCCTTTTCCTTCCTTTCAGTATTTAAATGCGCCCGTATATTGATCAAGTGTCTTAAAGTTCTTATGTAAAATGGCAAAGTGGAAATTGATAAATCATATGGCTTCTTTCGGGGGGTTCTGTGCACTCTTTTAATCAAGCTGGTAAAGTCATTAATTATGATGATGAAGCTTTGTGACCTGTAAATGGGGGCGCTGAGGATTTTATATCTTGCATTCTTAAGACACCTGCTACGTTCCAATATTCAAATTTTGAGCACAAAGCAGAAACCAATCGGAACGAATGGCTGGGCTTGCCTCGATAAAACTGGAAACGATCGCTTTATGCTTTCACTGAAGCAGTGTTGTACCATTACTAATACAAAAAGAGTCGGTTAAGGCCAAATATGCACTTTAAATATACAAATCTCAAGTGGTAATCTTTAAGTCAGATAAAATTCTTATAGTCTGAATCTAACTATGTTACGCGTTCGAGTTTCTTACAAAATATCTTTATGTAGAATCGGACTGGTTCAATGAACCCTCGTATTATGGTAATCTGAAAATTTGATTTACGTGACAGGCAGATGTCAGTTTCTGTTGGCATTGACGTTGACAACAAGCAATTTACTAGGAAATCGATGAAAAGGGAGAAAATATTCAGCAATCTTATAATGTACAATGTTTTGTCTGTTTTTGAAATATCCATTACTTGAATTTCAATAAATTCCTATTTATATTAATTTATATTATCATATCTGTTCCTGTGATACTATGCACAGGAAAAAAGCGATTACGTCACCGTCATTAACCAGAGAAGTTTATCAGTGTTCGGCTGAAACGAGACACTGGCCTGGAAACAAGAAAGTCACTTACCGGAAGTTAAAGTCAAGGTTTCAGCTAATGCCAATAGTAAAGGTCAAATTGCTCAGAGGTTGTGAGTTTGTAACGTTGATGTATTGCATTCCAGCGTTGTTCATTTAAAGTGACCGAAATTCATCATACCTTTCACTGTGTATGCACACTCCATCTCTTCTGACCATGTCTACCAACGTGGTTTGTGCGGCAAAACCTTATGACTATTTCTTAGATCACGTGTCAGTGTTCAAAGTCGTGTTAATTTTACACAATCAGTTCAAGGAATAATTGGTTGAATTGTATGCTAATGTACCAGGTGCAAAAATTATTGTACATGATGAAATGCGAGACTGTAACATCTCATGACATGCACCTATAAAATAAGCAATTGTCCATTATTCTTGGATTGACAACACCAATTTCCATTCTGATCATTTTACTGAATTACTGAATCCGTGTATCTGTTCATCCGAAATCGCTCAATAAATCGGATCAAATTTCTTCTCTTGCATGTTTGCGTTTCTACCGTTTATCTCTCTCTCTCTCTCTCTCTCTCTCTCTCTCTCTCTCTCTCTCTCAATGCTCTTGGTAAAAACTGATTGTGAATTTGATGTGTATTTCACGTACATTTAGATTTTTCCTGAATGAACGTTTAAAAATCCGATCAAGGTCGATAAGATCGTCATTCTTAGTCATTTTAACCGAAGCAAATGGCGGGGAACTTTCAAAACACCACAGTACAGATGTTTCTATATATCATCGCAACGAAGCGAGTTAATCAGCTATTTTTAACTTGATTCTCCACCAGAATATGTTCTGTACAGCTGTCTCTGTATTCAAAGGAGCCACATCGTTTGAAGTCTTCCGCGGACCTAATGTTCATTAATGTCGCTGAGAGTCGGTCATTTCTTCTCAGTGGCAAATTTTCAGACTACATCATTTAAGATTCCATTTTCACGACTGCATTTTTTTTTTCAATATATCGCTTTTATTGTATCTGATAAAACTTAAAGTACACAATTATCATCAAATGCTCAAATGATATGTCTCGTATATTTTCATTTTAATTGCATATCAACTTGACACTATAAATTACTGAGTATAATGTATAAATAGCTGCCATTTGAAATGAAAATAGGCTTTCAGTTTAAAGGTTACACTAACCATGGAATAAATACATTTAATGTGGATTGTGATAGCCGTATTCATATAGACACAAAAGCAGTACAATTTGAGAATTTTATCAAATAAATGATGTTGAGTTTAACGCTACTGGTAATTAAGCTTATATTTTACAAATGGAAATGCGTTTAAAAGACAATAAAGACTAGCCAGATATCGTCGAAAGATATTGTTTAATACTGTTACATTGACAGGCAAAATTTTATTTTTTGTAATGTCTGGACGCATGATAATTTAGGTTAACTATGATAGTACCGTCTTCACCATATGATGACGTATTGTCACATTGTTCAATTACGGGATTGTTCGACTCTAACTTGATAACGGAAGGGCGTCTAAAACAAGCTAAATGTCGTGTCGCGAAAATACCTTGTTGACGGTGCTGTTTCATCAATAGCACCGTAGGTTTGGTTTACTCAAAAGACTATTTAACTTTGAGTGATGTAATTTTTCCCACCAAAATGGTAGTGCAACATTTTACCGATTTTTATGATTTTTTCTGTATTTGTTTTGATAATTTTGGAGCAAATGTACATCACATTTCAATGGCTACACTTTTTTCTCAAAATTTTGGCAAAAATCTGAAAAAAATGACTGGGGTATATTTTGTAAAAGCAACAGAAATTGTCTTTTGTGCTCAAAGGGTTAACGCCAACAATTCAACAATTTGACACTCTATGTTTCCCGTAACTTGTAAGAACTGGTTTTATCAAAACTAATTCTAATGGATAATGAGAATTTCAATATGACACCACGTGTATAAGACCATTTAATATTACGCCTATAAGTATTTATTTATCTTCATATTGAAAAATGTTCTTCATTTATTGTTTTATTGTAAACCCATATTTCTAAAACAAAAATGAGCATAATTGTGGCTTTTTGAAAATATTATATGCAACATATCTGATATAACTGTTCTATTTCCAACTTTTCGTAAATTCAATAAATAAAGTAAATTTCATCTGTTATCGCGATTGCAGTTGACATAGGACAAACTATGCAAATATGCTAAACTTGAAAAAAGTTTGACATATCAGAAGCCAGCTTACGCAATAATATTGCATTATATATGAATTCTGGTTATTGCTTTTGTGACCATGATAATGTAAATGATAAATCTTCTTTAGGCCATTTTAATGTTCCAAGACAATTCAAGAAATTGACCTTTTTTAAGCTAACAATTCTCAAGTTGTTAATAAGCTCAAACCCCCCTTAAATTATATATTTTCGGAAAGCCTTGATATAGGGGAACATTTTACTTAACATAGTGTCACCATTGTTTACATAACTATCACGAGACAGGTAACTTGCATAACCTTTAAAAATCGGTTTTCCCAATGTTTTGTTTCAATGCTTTCAGATATGTGGCTAAAATTTGTGTGAGTGCAAGCTGTCCTAGGGATCTTTCAAAGTGTGTCTCCGATTTTTTTAAAACCCTCTTAAACAATTTTTATGCCAGAAAAACTTCCAGAGCGGTGAATTTAACCTTGGTTGATTTCTTTAAAATTGTGCTGTAAAAAAAAACAAGCAAGATATAAAAAATCTGAGACACAATTTGAAAGAGCATTGTGATAGCTTGCATTCCAGCAAGTTTCAGTGAGATATTTTGAAGTATTGAGACTAAACATAGGGAAAACAGATATTTGAAAGGTTATGCAAATTAGCTGTCACGCGATGATTATGTAAACAATGGTGACCCTATGGTTATCAAAATGTTCCCCTATACTTAGGCTTCTAGAAAATGTATAATTTACAGGGGTTCTGAGCTTATTAACCACCAGAGAATTGTTAGATTAAAAACGGTCAATTTCTTGTCTTGGAACCTTAAGAAAATTATTTGTTTGCCTTCCTTGGATTTTTGAAAAACCATCAGCCAACCAGGGAAAAAACAAGCACATGGAAAAAACACAATGTATTAACAAAAGCTCAATTTATTTTATTTGGTTTCCTTTGAAAAATAATTTGATTTATAATAATGTTAACATTGTGTTTGTTTTCTTAAGTTTCTGTGAAAACTTACCGGCAAGTGTACGGCAAACAAAGAATTTTATTTAAAGCGCCTTACTAAATATCTGTCGGCTTTGTTAGTGTTGTGTCAAGTTTTGTAGTGTCCTGAAATTTTTAGACATCAACATATCTATATTTATGTAAATGTCCAATGCACGCCCATAGAGTAATGACGTCACTGCGGAAACCACATATGATCTTCTTTCGATAACAACGTTTGTTGCTAATTATTCTTGTATGAATGATATATTTGATCATGCTTAAATCTAGTAACTGAAAATGTTCATAAACTCTATCTCATAGTCGTAGCGGAATTTTCTCTTTGATTTGTTACTTTTCTTTCATATTTGGAAACAAAAAAAATATTAGCGTTCTCGCCTTTGCCTGGTACATAAGGTTTATTTTTGTATCATAATAAAGCCAACTGTCCTTAGTTGACATATGCACTGAATGACCTACATAACAATAACATGTACATAAATAGCATGGCCTATAAAATTTTGGATTTTAAATATTCTGATAACGGTTACATTTGGTTATATATTCATATGTCTATGAATTTACATACTATCAATCTGTTCTTTTAATATGTTTTGTTTAATTGAAATATTACGTATATCACGAGCTCGAACTGAATATTATCCATCAAAAGTTCAAATTGCCGAGAACGGAACAGGTGATGCTGATAATCGCTCATCGTCGAAAACCGACAGTTAAGTTATGACTGGGTAAAACAATATGTGAGTTGGTATTTCTTTCATCCATGACGAACATATTTTAACAAGAGAATATTTATGAAATCACTTGTAAATTAATGGAGATGTAGTTTTGATACTTGACCGGTTTTGCAACCTTGTCAACTCTGACATAGGCCCTATTAGTCTTTACAGGAATGAAATGCATATTTTTATCAATGTAAGTTGAGAGAATTTTCCCACATTATCCAGACGTTTCTATCCTTGCTGATCCATAGATGGACTTTGCCTTTCATTTTGGGAATATTTTCCACAATGAGATTCTGAACAGGAGCTGTAGCCGAAATACAACCAATATGGTTTTTGAGATTCGCGTAAATCTCCTTTGAAATGACGCAGTGTCATTTTTCAGATTCTTCTCTAAAGGAACACCTACAAATAGCTCGTCTAAGTTTCTTTCCGAATTCAACTATCTTTTTCTGTGTCAGGTTAAAACAGACTGACAGAAGAACCAGTCCGAGCACTATAAATACGGTAATGACCACAAAACCGATTGTGCGAGATTTGGAGGAGAAATCTTGACTGACCGACATATCGCCAAAACCAATCGTTGTAATTGTTATTACACAAAAATACACAGAGTCAAAGTACGACCAGCCTTCAAAGGCACTGAACAGTCTAGCGCCCCCTAGCACATAAACCAACAGAGTAATCCCTACAACTGCTGGATGAACCTCTGATTCTTTATCCTGTTTTTCTACCGGTACTTTTTCCTCTCTATTGGTCTGTATCCCAACACTTCTCCTTTCCTCGATATAAATTTGACACGCTGTCGGAGACTTAGTCTCATCGGAACTCCTTCGGGACACCGGGACGTTTTCCCTGTCATTGGAATGTTGACAAATGGAAAATGCAACCGGTGGCACCGTGAAATCTTCGTCTACTGCTTGAACTTGTTCCTGGGATAGGAGTTTTATATGTTGTCTTTTCCAGCCCGAACGCCTTCGTTCTGCTTCGACGGCATTAATCACTGTCTCTTTTAATTTTGTGATTGGCAGAGTCTGATGATGACATCCACTTTCCATGCTGCCTTTTGATATGGCAGCAGATTTTACCACCAATTTATCGACATTATTATCCGAGTTTGTAGCCTTTAATTCGCTTGGTTTTCGGTAGTGTTTGGATTTTTCATCTTTTTTACACTTCAGTATATGCATTTTGTCTTCTGTTGGAACAGGGTTAACTCCATCCTCAACGTCTTCGTCCCCAAAGTCTCCTTCGTCGATAGTGCCTCCATCATCATCATCAGCGTCACCACAACCGTCATCGTCACCATCATGATTGGCACAACCGTCATCGTCAGAATTGGCATCGCCGTCATCGTCACCATTGGCATCGCTGCGAATGCTACGTCCACCATCATCGTTCGCAATCACTTCTGTTTCTGTTGCAACAGAAACAACAACTGATGTCTGGTCATCTTCATGGTTGCCACCCGGTTTTAAATCTCTCTGCTGATGACGTGGTCGGTCGATGCCAGTTTCCATGAGGACCCAGTTCGTGTATTCATGACGACCGTGATCAGTAGCGCCACCTGGGCAATAGCCTGTGTCGACATTGCCGCAATATATCCGTCTGACGAGTTCTTTGCGAGTCTTTGAAATGCATTTTGAAGACATAGTAACAACAAGTCGGAAGGGCACTGCCAGCACGTCTCCAGCATAGGAAAGAAAGAGCAAATTAAGAGGTATTCCAACAATAGCATACAATATGCAGACACTTCTGCCGGCCACCGTCACTGGAGCCAAGTAGCCGTAACCTGGAAACAAGCGAATATGAGGAGGCTGGTCAACCATTGTAGCAAAGGAAGGGGGAATGCTGACATGCAGATCGAGTGTCTAAATCTTATGCTCATGAACTAAATCTTATCCTCGTGAGTTATCATCATGAACGATATAGGGATAACTCGGACAAGGACAATTTCTGTAATATATATATAATATATATATATATATATATATATATATATATATATATATATATATATATATATATAATATTATATTATAGAATGTGATATAACACATTTTATTATATTACATAACATTTTATCATATCATATCACATTATATTATATCATATCAAATTATATTATATCATATCACATTATATTATATCATATCACATTATATTATATCATATCACATTATATTATATCATATCACATTATATTATATCATATCACATTATATTAAAATATTAGATTACACGTGAGGTTCATAGACTACTATTTTCACAAGGATAAACCAGTTTGCATCCCCTCTACAAATTTGTTTCGTATAGTCAGCAACGATGGCTACGTAAGCCCACTAAACGTAACCAATAAATTCACTTCATCATTTTACTGGCCTTTTCCCAACGTGATACATCTGACTTTTGTTCTTTGTAGGCTTCGTGTCATTCCATACGCCTGTAATACACATTGTAGGAATACTGGTACCACCATTATTTGTCCAGGGACATTATGCAAATGATCGGATTGAAGACGAACTATGTTTTCATCCAGGGGCATTTTGTAAATTTATCGGCAAAGTATTTAAAAATCACCTACATAGAAACGAGTATTGGCAAAGTATTAAAAATCACCTACATAGAAACCAGCTCTCTATTATAAAAACTACGGTTTTTACATTCTAATTTTGAACTGGAATCAACGCACAGCATCACAACGTAGTAATGATAACATATAATTTCGATGCAAGGTTGCGCACACGAAGTTCTGGTCTATAAAACAGTGGACCGGTTGTACGATTATTTTTATACCCCGTTATATTTTAATTTTTATCACTGAATATTAATGATTCCAGTTCATGAATTTCGAATAATATAAGTCGATGGTCCGAACACAGTAACAATCGAGCTGTGTGTTAATATCTCACACAATAAATACTTTCATCAATGGGCAATTCGCTAGCCATGCCTGATGACGTACTATCGATGGAATATTGGCTGGCCATGCCCGATGACGTACTGTCGTTGTGGAATAAGGTGTTTGGAATAGTAGGATTATTTGTACGATTGAGTTTTTGTCGTCGAAAAAAATACTGAAAATATCAATCTACTGAAAAATGCTCTACAAAGAATTAAACCAAACTAGTTGCATTTACCGGTTTTACCGCAAGGCACGATTCGAAGGGCGTTGGTTTGAAAATAACAGCTACTTACAGTGACAACCCCTTTCAATGAGGGAGGAATAAAATCGATACATAACCAGAGATTATGTTAGCTCAATCAATGGATGAAACTGACTGACATCGTATGAAAAATCGATCTCTCTAATTAAACGTCAGGAAACTGATGTCACTTTGTGTTTACTATGAATTTCGAGTGATATCAAAGATATTGAACAAATCTAAATTTGATTCCAGTGGTAGCTGTATAATTGTGGACGATGAAAACTTGGCAACAAACATTACTTTATTAGCGGAACGTCATTTTTTTTACTTTATTGATCTGTCTCAATATCATGGCAGATAATCTCACAGGACTTTGTCTATAGGACTTGTAATGGACTTCCATCTGCAGTGTGAAATCTCGCTGATGTAGAGAATAGGAAAATTTAGGCTCTTGATTGTTGTGAAACCCAGCCTTAATGATGTGCTTCACTGGGAACTGGACGTGCTCCAGTTATATACAATCATGTCATGCTTATATCAAAGGAATATATGCATTCTTTGAAAATGAATGATAGGACAATAATAATCCAACAATAAACTATCCAACAAAATGACCACCTATACACTGCAGATGCATTAACATTGTTATCAATGTATTAATTAATAACTTGCACTGTCACCTTTCATAACTGTTTAATACTGATGAAATCCGATTAGTCGTAAAAATCGAAGGGCAGTATATATTCGACCACCACAAAGTAAAAATAAACCCAACTTTTTCACATGTGTTTACTTAGTATCTATGAGACATGTATTGTGTGTCGATTAACGTTCAATTCTAGACTTTCGAACATTTTGCAAACTGTGTAACGGAAAAAATTTACGAGTAACATATTGAAATCAATTCATTGTTGATTCGAGGTTTACAGCAGTTGCTATATTTGGTAAATCTATTTATAGGCCACACAAAATGTTTTATTCCGTGCAATATGCTTCCTCATTCAGGTCGACAAATGCGTTCGAGTGAATTCATTAAAATGACAAAAACTGGTGTACATCAGCATAAAATTTAAAGGTACACGTACTTGGTTTATAGCTGTGGTGCAGGTCACTTAGTCTAACCGGTTGAACTTTAAATAATGACTCAAGCTACCTACATACAGAGGTATTATCTATGCCTCAAACAATGTATGCTGGGAAACTTTTTTTAATGTTCAAAGTAAGGGACAAGTAAGTTTCTCGTTGGGAGTCGGTCAACTCATAGACATACTGTCTATGGTCAACTGTAGACTAAATTGAAAAGTAGCTGATCCACCATGGATAAGCTAAAAACGGCATTCTTGATAGCAGCTTTTAAACACGGGGAGTCTCAACTACCCCACAGAGAGTGGACTAACACCCCCAACTACCCCACGGAGTCTGAACTAACACCCCAACTACCCCACAGAGTCTGAACTAACACCCCAACTACCCTACAGAGTCTGAACTAACCCCCCAACTAGCACACAGAGACTGAACTAACACCCCAACTACCCCACAGAGTCTGAACTAACACCCCAACTACCCTACGGAGTCTGAACTAGCAACCCAACTACCCCACAGAGTCTGAACTAACACCCCAACTACCCCACAGAGACTGAACTAACATCCCAACTATCCCACAGAGACTGAACTAACATCCCAACTACCCTACAGAGTCTGAACTAACACCCCAACTACCCCACAGAGACTGAACTAACACCCCAAACTACCCAACATCCACTTGCAGTATTCTCTGACACCTTCTTGGATGAATTTTTTTAATTTCTAAAAAGAGTATCTTTTCTTGTATTGAGACCTGGCCTTCGTGATGTACTTTTTGGGAACACAAGTGCTCCAGTTATTTATAATCATCTCTTACTAATAGCAGAACGATTTCCATATGCAATAAATTAAAAATAAACTAATAGAACGCCATCATGATTTTGCTCTGTATTTGGTACAAGTTAGACACAATTATCGCTCGGAGCACAAATTTCTCTGGAAGAAGACGAGTTAGAGACACATTGTTGTGAATGGATTAAAATACTACCAACGATAAATGATAAGAATTGTACTGTTACACCTTTATGACAAGCACTGTGACCATTCTTAAAGCTGCTTTCATAAACATTCAAATATATATTCAAGGTAATTTTAGCATATAATAACGATTTTCTTGACACTTTAATGAGTTTATGATTAAAATAGTGCCAATGTTCATACATTTCAGTGTAGAGTATTCCTCTCCACTATCTATGGTTTCAGATACAAACATGGAAATGTTAAATGATGAAAGTGTTCAAAAAATCATCATTCGGTGATTCTAATAAGTTGTTCTAGGGGTGTTAATGAAAAGACGTACGCATGTCATGAGCTTTACTCATAAACCTGATACGGTCTGTCAGTTTTAGAACTAATAACTCAACGGTGTAGGATTATTTTACACATGTTGCTAAAGAGATACTATCTAAAGATTGGAAATGTGTAGATGTATCAGTGAAAGTAAAGGTGTACATAGTCAATTCATACATCCTCTGCTTTATCTTCACCAATGAAGGCTCTGTACCTTGTACCTCACTTTCTTTGAATATCTGTGAACAAGTGAACAATTGACAACAGTAGTTGGCATAGTGAAAAAAAGACCTTGAACATCAGAAACCATGACTCGACAACGACTGTAACGCCCGAATATATAAATTAATATGTCATTAAAATATAATGCAGCAACAGAAATAAACTATAAAGCCTTGGTTTTTTGTTTTTATGACGGATATATCACTAGGTCACCTGAATACATACATACATTCATACATACATACATACATACATACATACATACATA
>LD344527.1:182601-196425 GCA_001465055.1 Ptychodera flava | reverse complement strand
GGGGGGACTGGTCCCCCTTGACAAATTACTAGGGGGTTCCAGCATGTCAACAGGGGGATCCCCCATCCCCTGTCTAGATGAAACACTGGTCATTGCACTTTGTTTACTTGAAATCCGTGTAATTTTGACATTCCTTGGAGGATGCACATCAAATCAAATGTAAAAGAGGTTTAAAGTTATGATTACAGTTATTGCTATGGTTTGTGTTTATCAAAACCACAATATATCCTACCTTAACAGAAGTAGATTGTGGTCAGTCCTTCCAAAATTAATACCACTAAAACAGACTTGGATCATGATAGATAAGTGATGAAATCTTTGTGGGCATTGATAGGTTATTTTCAGTTTTACCGGTTGGCAACATTGTTGAGGGGGTTGGGGAGTTATTTTCCAGCAGCTTCCAATCTGTATTTTATACCAGACTGCTTAACTACCTATTATTTTCCTACTTTTAATTTCAGTGCTTTCTACGTTGTTCAAAAGTTTTTCTAATAGGCACTGTAAAATATTAAGTTGTAGGTGGCAAAGGCAAGATGGGTGTCCACAGAGGCTGTATCTTTCTTCATAGATGAAAAATGAATATTTTTCTGATGGTAAAATTTTCAGCCAAAATCAGTGAAAAGCTTTCCAATTTGTCCAGTGTACAGCATAAAAAATGAACACTCTGCTTTCACTTTCATTTGACAAGTTCATCTCATATTTGTATATATCAAAGAGTACATAAGGAAAGTATATGTGTACAAATATTCATTTCAGCTGATTTGTAGGCCATTCTAGCTCTGTGTAGGTATATCACAAGCCAAAATTTTACAGATGATAAAGTGATCATTAAGTCACTTAAGTTTTTGATTTTCTAAGACTAGGAAACACAAGTGGGAGGGATTGGAAACTACAACATTACCTGCTTGATTTTACTTTGAAATTCAAGTTAAACTTTGATGAAATAGATAAACTTTGCATATCACTAACACTGATCTTTCCATATCACTAACACATAAACCAAGCTGAGACAAATGTGGGATTTACTGAAATGTGTTTACATTGATAGTCTTGCTGCATGATTGTCATACAGTATGATCACTCCATTAGTTTATAAAGTTTGCTTGCATACAAGGCAGGACAGTTTGTTCTGAATGTGATCTGAATGTCAGACATCAATATTTTAATATTTGTATGAATATGAATATAAACAGATTGGTGAAGAGTGTCTGCAGTGTACAAAAAATTGCTTTATTGTCAAAATAATGTAATTAATAATTATAATTTTATAAAGTGCAAAGAATTAAAAGACAACACTTTTACATCGATATTATAAATACAGTGTTTTGTACTTAAATAAGAAACATCATGTAATGTATTTCCATATCTTTATGTTGTGTTGTATTTGTCCATCAGAGTAGCCGTGTACATGTACCGGTATGTTATGCTACACAATAGATTCCCAAGGTTGAAACATGTTTCTCATCAAGTTTTTGCCAATAAGCTTTTCAGCATCTGACTCTGTTAAGGTACTTGTTGTTCAAGAAATGTCATGCTAATACCGTAAGGTATTTTGTAAGCTTTACCATGTCTGGCAGATACCGGTACTGTGTTCAGTTGCTTTCAAACTTGGCCTTTACTTACATGTAAATTACATTATCTATAATAATTCTAATATTTTAATGGTGTAATTTGAATTTGCTTCATCTGAAATGTTTACTATAAAGATCGGAAGAAAATAACCTTTTCAATGTTTATTTTCAGATATCATATGTAGCACATGAAATAGAAACAATACCAGACTTTCTTTGCAATAAATTTGGACCTATAGCCAAGAGGTTAGATCTTAGTTTTAATTGTCTGAGGTAGGTAAAGTTTTTATTTGCCATTTTTACATGTAATAACTTAAAAGTTTTAGTACAGTTTGAGTTTACCATAAAGCTCAAAAACCAAAGGTTGTGTATTTCAATAAAATGACCTTGTCAAAGCCCAGCATATCTATTGATAAATTATAATTTATCATGGATGGACCAACAAAAGTTGTCATTCAGACTATCAGACAGTAAACAAATCCAGTCTGAATTCATTGATACTTTAACACTGGTAGTAAATAATTCTGTTGTCACGTACATATAACCTACACCAGTACTCAGTTATGACCATCACAGACCAGCTGACTAAAATGTTTGATTTTAAATCATGAAACCAGTGTTCTTAACAATACTTGGAGTCTTTGAGGTGAGTCAATGTACCGATTTTAATCGGTCAGAAACGTGTCAGCAATGTATTTTAATTGGCTCAGCAACATATACATTCATTCACAAGATCTATATGTACTAGAACAGAGTATGTTCTCAAATTTGAAAACACCATTGGTGTCCATGACCAGTGGAGTATCTATCTACTTCTTCATGCTAGAAAAATAAACACGTTGTCTGCATAGTGCATCTGAGGCTGCGTTCCACTTGGCCAAAAAATCCTGGGAAGAACACTGATGATAATTAGGGGGACTTGAAAATTTTTTAGGGTATTGAGGGGGGATCTGAAAATGAAAAAGATTTCAATCATGATTCCTCCAGCAGCCCCCCAACCATTAGTTGGGGGCCCTAAACAATTTTCAAGTCCCCCCTCCCCAATTATCATCAGTGTTCTTCCCAGGATTTTCTGATAGAGTGGAAACCACTTTGCATAACAATAAATGTAATTGTTATGGTAATAAGTTTCTATTGTTTACCAAAAATTGAAGAGTGGCAGCCACCACTCTCTGATTGCCCTGGGGAGAACACTGATCATATAGCTGCATATGTATTAGGGATGTACGCAAAGAAAATATAAACATCTATTTGGCAGTTCTGCTTGGAAATGTTCAATACTACCTGTTATTAGCAGTTTGTAGAGCCGCATTCCTAAGGCAAGTTCTCAAATTGATTCACTTTTAAAGACATCAGTGGACTTTTTTGATTCTTCTGTCAAAGCTGACTTGAGTTAATCCAACTCGATCTGGCCACGCCAATGGCACCTGCTGAAGAGCACACAAAATGATGACCATGAAAGAGTATGCAAATTTTGAATTCCTATAGGTTGTACAAAATTGACAATACTTGAAGGTTAAAATATTCCATCAAATAAATGTTTTAATTGCTGAAGTTTTTGGTGAAATAATGGTAATTTTGGTAAAATTAAAATAATTCCATCCAGTCTCACATTTTTCATTTAAATTAGAGCTTTACTGTTCAAAGTTTAACTTATAGTGTTATTTTACAATGTTTATATGAAAATTTAGAAATCAAGCATGGTGACCCCTATCTTCTTTAATATTTGATTATTCTCATATGCCAGAACTCAAATATCCCTGATAACTTTCAAGTCTCCTGGTCTTCCATGTGTTGCTTTCTTGCCTGATCTTATGTACAAATATGTTTCACCGTCATGAGTGTCACATGACCCGAACTCTTCTTCAGCTACTTCATAGTCAGAGCTATATGTCACTACTGCTATAGTATACAGTAACAGTGACACTGCCTGTAGGCAGTAGCAGGGCAGTAGCTGTATTAACTTTGATGATTTTGACAATAATTTTGTTTAGTTTATACAACTGCATTCTTATTCTACTCCCTACAGTGTGTTGAACTGTCCAGTATTCAGCTTGCCAATACAGCCTGTTAATATGTATCCTGCATTTGTATCATTGACAAATACTTTCAGTCTTGACTCTTATCCAATTATCACCCAATATTCCTATATGCAGGATTTTGCCAACAAACTGAATAATTGCATAGAACTATTGAAAAACTCATCAACAGTTGCAGCTTCTACCCGATACTAGGCCTACTTGTTTGCTTTATAACAAAAATTCATACATTTTTAGTTTTCGAGACAAAAGTAATGAAATGATACAAACTGGTTCTCGATCTTGTATAATTATGACTAACATTAAAACAATCAAATTACTCTAAAATCTTTTTAAAGAGGCACTCCCACTTTGTAACATTTTTAAAACACATGTTTTTAATGCCAACGGTCGATATTTGACTTGGCGACTGCGCGCAGATCGTGAGATATCGATAAAAACATGTAATTTCCCGGGCGTATTTTTCACATCCCGAAGTTTTACGATCGTTCTAATTTTAACTCGAAATCCCCCGAAGGTTTGTTGTTGTGCTGATTGACGACATTCTAGGGAGTCTACTATAAGTTCGAACGACGCAATTAATTTACTTCCCACTGCAAAGACTTTATATATAGCATTATGCCTTTACCTCAGGTAAGTTTTTAAAAACTTCTCCATAGTTTTTGTCGTTTTCATTATTCTAAATCGGGTGTATTATATTTTTAACCAATACCACATAAACATCAGTTTTTACATGTCAAATATTAGCCGCCTCCGATGACTACATTTTGTCGTCTGCCACACAGTACGCCGCGCGCATGGTATGTGCGCGTGGCATGCGTCTATGCATATCATGCGGCGGCCACTATATATCAACTGCAAGTAACTGTGCTAGTCACCTTTGCCAATTCTGGTGGAATCAGCAAAAATTGTTTTTCGTTTATACGCCAAGTCAGTAAGACTCAGCTTTCTCCCACAGGCCATGACAGATCATCGACGCCAGTGGTACTGTGGCGTACAGCAGCGTCAGTGTAGACTCGTACTCCATAGCTTAGTTGACAATGGCCCCAGTGCCGAACGTTCGATGTTCGGAAGCTGAATTTAGGTGGGCCACCGGAATTCAAACTTTTACTTTTTTGACATGTTTTTATCGATATCTCGCGATCCGCGCGCAGTCGCCTCGTCAAATATCGACCGTTGGCATTAAAAAATGTGCTTTAAAAATGCTACCAAGTGTGAGTGCCACTTTAAATTTCATTGAATTTCCAACCAAACCTTGGAATCATAAAAAAGGGAACCAATAAATTTCAGGTCCCGCCAATAGGTAGAGCAAACCTGTCAAGTCCCCCCCCCTCTACTACCAAACATTTTCGAACCCCCCATGCATTCCTCCAGCCCCCCTCCCCTAACTGTGTTTTGTGAGTGCAGCCAAAGAGGTAATTTATACAAGTAAATTGCGTATCATAAGAATGAAACAACAGAAATCAATGTGTATACAGCTCAGTATCAAACTGTAGTGAGAATTGTGCAATTGTCTTGTTTTCTGAAGGTTTGAATGTTTCAATGAGGTGATACAAAGTGGAATTACACATCAGTCATTACTGTGGCTTTATAGGCACAAACAGCACAAAAGGTGATACAGACTGTTAAAGGGAAAATTTCCACATAACCAAGTGATGTTTACAGTCCTCATCTTAAGAAATTTGTTTGTAATAAAGTAGACATAGCCAGGGCCACAAATACAGGAAGTCTAGGAGTTCTGGCTTTCAAAGGGGAGAAATATACATATTTCTAGATGAGAAATTAAGCTGACATACTGTACTGTGTTTTGTCATAAATGTAATGTTGAATATTAATCTCCAAATCAGAAAAAAATAAAGAAAATTGATATTAACAACTCAGAGACTCAATCATCCTTAAGAGGCAAGTAGCTTTAACGTTTGGGATTTTTTCCAATATTTTTATTCTGTATGTCAACTACAGCTTCTTATTCTCCTCCCCGTGCATGTTGAGATACCCAGTATTTTAGCCTGTCAGATCATCTATATATGTAAACACTGCGTTATTATTGTTGACAAGTGAATTCTGAATTCAAAGGTAAACAAGAACAATGCATTTTTACATGTACAGATGCTCTGTTGACAAGCTGAAGGATGTGTAATCAGAGAAATTGAAAGTATTGTTGTATTTCTGACTTAGGGATTTTTAAAGTCTGGCATATGAAATAATAAAACATTTAAGAAAAAAGATGGAGTCACCATGTTTCCTTTTTCATAAAATGATGCTGAAGAGTGACAGTTTTTTCATGAGAATCAATGTAAAAAACCATTAATTCCAAGTTCATACTGTGAATGGAATTTTCACATTCTCCCAATACTATAACATAAAATTAAGACTTTTAACAGTAAAGGTTAAATGTGAATGAATGGAATGATAAATTTGTCAAATTTGCTATTATTACACCCGACGTTTCAGAGATTTATAGTTTTATAACCCTCTAGTGTTGTGGAGTTTGTAAAACTTTTATGAATTTTGAGTCTTGTCTTTTACTTTTCTAAAAGATAATTTTTGGGGTAAGATACCATGCTCAGTTTTTCACAATTTTGAATTCATAAATTGCATATACTTCCCACTTTAACATTGGATAGAAGATATATAGTACATAAATAATGAAGGAAGAAAATAGTGATCATTCCTGTTTGTTGATGGGTAAGGTCAAACAAATGGAGCCTTCATTCATAGCGGAACACCAATGAATCAATTAAGGGGGCCCTGCACCCAACACAGTGAATTTTTCTCAAAAATTACTTTTTCGTAAGTATTCATTCAATTTTATTTAAGTTGTTAACCCGAGATTAAAATATTGGTTGGATTCATATTTTAGCTTGTCAAGCAGTTGTAAGTTGCATGATACAGAAGGTTTAATTTATGCAAATGTATGCAAATCACCCGATTTCCTGGCTTCTTTTTCCTCCCAATTTCAAAATTCAAAGACTCTGGCAGAGTCAAATTTTCTGAAATGTTCAAATTATGTTCTTTAAATGCTACATAAAAAACGACTGTTTTGTTTGGCAATAAAGTTCTTATATTTTGAATAAAAAGGCATTTTAATTTTGCTGATCATAATTGTAATCACTTTTTTTGAGTGTCAGTCTTTAAACCCTTGCCATT
This sequence comes from Ptychodera flava, assembly GCA_001465055.1. Taxonomy (NCBI): domain Eukaryota; kingdom Metazoa; phylum Hemichordata; class Enteropneusta; family Ptychoderidae; genus Ptychodera; species Ptychodera flava. The sequence goes on along the minus strand of LD344527.1, from coordinate 189,665 downwards.
TTAGAATGAGGATAAATAATGCAAAATAAAATAGTCGTTTTTTCCTACATATACTCTTCTTTCAAGTGAAATATTACATTTCAGAAAATAGTGTAAAGTTTTGACTTAAATTTTCTACCAAAATTGAGGTTTTTTACCCCAAATATACACTCACTTAAACTTTTGAGTAACTACTGCCATCATACTAAACTTTAGAGGCTGCCTTTTGAAAATATATATTATGAGGGGCTTTCCTTGTCACATATGATGAGAAATATTGCTTTGAAAAAAACTGTGTTGGCAACATGCGGCTCCACCTCAATTATCAACCTCTCTTGACAGGACACTTTCTGTAATGATCAACCTCTCTTAACAGGACACTTTCTGTAATTATCAATCTCTCTTAACAGGACACTTTCTGTAATTATCAATCTCTCTTGACAGGACACTTTCTGTAATTATCAACCTCTCTTGACAGGACACTTTCTGGTATAGAGAAGTTTCCTGAACTAGAAGAGCTAATTCTGGACAACAATGATCTAGATGACAATCTCCAGTTTCCATCCATGACCAATTTACGGACACTTACATTAAACAAGAACAAAATATCCTTTTAAGTTTACGTGAACATTCAAATGCTACACAGTTGGTAAGAATGTGGTAAGGCGTCCAACTTGAACATGTGGATGTGATTACTTTCGTTTTCATACAGTTAGATAATCAGTGCTTAGAATAGCCAGAGTTAATAGCTGGATGAGTTTCTTCAGGTATAGATCCCATACATATAAATCCCATATACACTATGGATCCCATAAATATAGATCCCGTATACAGTATAGATCCCATGCATATAAATCCCATATACAGGTATAGATCCCATACATAGTGTATAGGTCCCATATACAGGTATAGATCCCATACATATACTAGTAGATCCTATGTACAGGTATAGATGCCATACATATAGATCCCATATATAGATATAGATCTCATACATATAGATCCCATATACAGGTGTAGATCCTATACATATACTGGTAGATCCCATATATAGATATAGATCCTATACATATAGATCCCATATACAGTATAGATCATATATATATATATATATATATATATATATATATATATATATATATATATATATATATACACATATATGATACATCAGATGTTTCTTATCTTCTGTGACTCTGCAGGAAAGGGAATACAGATGTGTTCTACTGATGCTGTCAGATCTAACACTTGATGTACATGGTTTAAAAATGCAATATATAAAATCAAAGTCATGTCATTCATAATCAAGATTAAAACCAAGATACGTAGAACTGAGATCATCATGACACACAAGACTGATACCATGATCTGTAACTATCAGGATTAAAGGGATTTGTCATCCTGTTTGTTTCTTATTGATAAACATTACCTCTTCCCAGAAAGTGGTGATGAATTTTAAGCAAATGTGACGCAAATTCAGTGTTTAATACTTGTTTATAGGTCACCAGTTTTGTAGCTTTCTAATTACTGCAAGACTTTGCCTAAATAAACTTTGTTATAATTTCATTTAAAAGAAGTTACTTCAGTAGCTGTCACCATTTTCAATACAGCTGCCATTTTAGAATTTTGGATTTGCACAAGGGATGTTGGGATATGTGGTGCATACATACCCACAGTATGGGTCCTATATAAGCACAGCGGCAGATTGGACAACTTCCTCCCTTTAAGCTGGTTTTAATCACCATGTTTGTGTAGGTGTAAATCTAACCAGAATGAGTGTAAAAACATTATTTGTGTTTGGGAGTTTAAAAGTTGACAAGCTGTTAAAATGTGGTGTCTGGGACATGTAATGTTACAACACAAACCGGCTGAGTTCATAGGAACGAACACTATGTGCAGGAAAAGGGATAATACATTTGATATCACTGGCAAGTGGCTGGTTGCCACAACTTTTTGCAAGTTTCTAGCTATCTTCGCCCACATGGCATGTATCTAGAGTTCCAAGTTGTGTTTGCTGATCACAGGGAAATATTAAAGCATTTAACTCTTTTACTCTATCTGAATTTCAGCATATATATTGATCATTGATTTTGCAAAGTAAGGTAATTTTGAGTGTAGTTGTTTCAGTAATATTGACAACATATCAATAAATATGATATTACAGCTGTACAAGTATGATTATAAAATTTAGCCTTCTAGTGAATAAGACTAGATTATTCCATCATTGTATGTGATTGGAATTCTTGAGATGTCCTTCATATCTGATTGACCCATCAAATGATTCATTGCTCATTCAAACATTGTTTAACTGACACAGTTTCCACAACTGAATAGTGTCATTGACATTTTTTGAAATATATTGCATGGAAGTATTGTGTCTGGACTTCTTTCAATAAGAACAACAACATCATCTGCCACTATCATTTCTTGCATGTAGCAGTTGAGCTTTGTACCTGTTTACAGTGTTCTGAAATAATTCTCTCAATATACATTCTGTTATTCATCAACCACAGGAGAGGCTGGGCCATGTGACCTTTAGTTAGCATTATACCAATGTGACCCCAGTATTATGGAGATACAAACATCCAATGTTGTATATCATTGGTATAGCACTCTATGCAGGCTGCCTGCAGCACAACTAACACCAGCTGTACTTTATTATACACTAGTACTTTAATGCAGATTAGACTAATCAGGATATCAATGATACTATGCATTGCCATTTTGCTATTTATTACTTTAATATAGATTAGAAATCTTGGGATATATATCTGTGTTTGAGATACTTTCACTGTATGTACTACTGTAGGGACAAGCATGTGTCATTATTAGCAGCGTGTGGTATCCCATGTGATCATAGTGTAATTCATGATGTTTTGGGTCATTCTGAAAATAAGATATACTAATCTATGCAAAATACTGGTTTGTTTGCTGTTTGCTTCCAGGTTAAGGTGTATATAGTTTCTGCCCTTTACCATACACTGTACATGCTGTAATACATTTAATGACACTGGTGTCCTAAACTTCGTTCAGTCTATTCTGTACTTGTACAGAACCATTTCTACATTTTTATAACATCCATAAACCACAGACATTCGAGCAGCCTGATTTCTATGGTTGGTCTGATGTCATAAAATGTGCAGATGTGTAAAACAACCCACCCAATACTGGGAGGTTCACCTTGGGTAGCTGATACAGGTCTGTTGCTTGATGGATGACATTGTACAAAGTACTACAGTGACCCTGACATAGATTGTGTAATATCCTATCCAGGCTACAATTAAAATGAAATGTTAGGAAGTAAGACTACCAAAATAATGGTCAGTCTTCTAAACTTGTAATATTTTGCCTTGATGATGTTATAGATATCTTCAGTTTATCAAAGAAGCCTTGTTGTGAAGAAGGAATGATTTTTTAGTAACAAGAAAGGAGAAATGTCTAATAAAAATGATAGATGGTGGGTTAATCCTATTTTCAGTGTTCTACAATTGATTTCTTAACAGAGTTACATTACAGATATTGATGGTTTTGTTGCCAAGGTACGGGACAACCTTCCATCACTAACTTACCTCAGTCTCCTTGGAAACATAGCTTGCCCAAATGAACTGTCTTCCTCTGATAAAGATGAAGAAGATTATCAACGATACAGGTAACCATAGCAACTAGTTCTAATGGTCAGTGACTGTGTACATTGAAAGCAACAATAGATTGCCATGTTGGATACTGAGCTGTTGATAAACATTTCCATCTCTGAGTCCTCATTAACAGGACCAAATTTGCTAATATGGGCCACTGTAAAAAGGTGACTGAATTTTGAAATGTAGTGCACTAAGGAAAGTTTTGCCAAAACATTGGTCTATTTATAAGTTACATATATGAGTTGATATAATAGTTTCATAATCATTATTTTGAATAATTACATTAAAATTTTAGACAGGATACAGTGGGTAAACAGATTGGGCGTTACTGTAAAAGTACTATTTTTGTTTTAAAAATTGATATGGCCTCAGAATTTATCAGTAGGTTCAGAGTTTGCTGATATTTGCTATTGGAACATACAGTTGCTGCCATAGTCACAGTGATTGGTATGCAAATGTCCAGCACGCAATGTGTCCAAATGAATTGTAGAAAATGGGAAAATATATCTTTAGATTTCTAGATGGTGACTGCATTCATAAGTAGAGGAATAAATTTCAATCATTCTTACCTGTTATCCAGCACTGACAATGTAACAGAACTCTACATAAAATTGGTTTACTTGTTTATAGAGAACCTTATATGATCAACTTGCATGCCTTCTTCTTTAAAACAAAAAATCTCTGGCTGGTGATATGGCATGTCTATGAATCAAGCAAATAATGGATTCTTTTTTTGAACGAAAATTGTTCAAAATTGTGTATTCTTATGCATCTCTATTGCTACATCAATGTCAAATTAATGACCAAAAAATAACGTTTTTTGATCATGTTCGAAAATCAAGTAAACTTTGGAATGAGAAAAAATTTACTTCATTCAAAAGTTCAGCATACAAAGAAGGAAATGGAGACTATTGACCAATGAAGCACTTTGAGTGTTTCTCAAATGCATTCAATTTAAATGGATATGAAATTTATGTATTTTAATCTATTAATATCAGTAATGATACTCCAAACACTTTTGGCCCTACCTGCCTATTGCAGAGCCAAACATATTATTTTAAATCACCTATATCAGTGTTTACATGCTAATCGCACATTCTTATTGTGAGTTCTGTTTTATTATAAAGTAATATCAGGTATTTTCACAATGGCTGTTTTCAGACAAGAACAGCCGACACTATATTATAGTTCTCGCTGTATTTTATAAACTGAATCTTATTTTGCAGTCACCGTCAAATAACATGTGATTAGTCACTTTCAAGTGAGAAATAACTCTATCATTTCGCTTCCAGGTTTTTTGTCATCTTTAGGCTCAACAATTTGAAATTCTTAGATTCAAAACCGGTGACAACAGCAGAAAGAGCAGAGGCGAAGCGAGTAGGTTCCTACATGAAAATAATTAAACCACCAGAAGAAATAGTAAGTTTACTTGTAATCCCAGTTTGCTATAAATACTGGTAGCCAAATTCATGTATCTGGTACATTGTTACATTTCTGGATTATGCACAGAATAAGTCCATTGTAAGAACACTTTGCAAAATTGTATTTTCCAGTCACACGTTTGAAAATGTTTGAAAATGCATGGACCATTCATACATATGATTGTAGTATGCTAATAATTCCATATCAATTATTATGGAGTTGTAGTTATCTCATCTCTTGCAAGTAGGCCAAATCATATTCAAAAATAATCTGGAATGCATTTCCCAACATTTGTTTTATCAAAATACCTGATTTAAAGCCCCATGAGCTGTATCTTTTTGTGATCATATGGATTGAAATCAAATGTAGCTTATGTAAAATTGCTTACTGAAATGTGACCACAGAACATTTTTCAAACATTGGTGATGAACACACAATGTAGATTTTAACAACTAAATAATTTTTGAGTTACAACTCAAATATAGCTGTCACAAATACACATAAAGAAAGCACCTGAAATTAAATTGACCAAGGCCATCACCAAGGATTGAAATATTGACATTTTCAAAGACAAAATGACTTAATGACTGGAATCCCAAACATCTTTCCAACGATTGGTGGGGATATGTAAAATGTGAAAAGATACAGCTACTGGGGCTTCAATATTCAAAGCTCACAATCTTGACCCATACATGTAGTTCCTCTTTGTAGCAGTACAATAAGAACCATGCACATCACATGAGAAATACTGCTAGTAGAGTTTGTCCAGTCTATGGGTGCGGTAACAAAATTATCATCACAGTACTAGGCATTTGTCACGAAGGGATTATCTTGGGGATGGGGGTGTGGAGGCAAGACGGCTGACTGGAGAAGACCCAAATCAAGGTGTGAATAAATCTGAAATATTTGAATAATAGTATGCTCATGACCTTTGCACTACAACAATTTTGTTTGTATCAGACTGGACAAAATCTGCAAGCCATACTTAGCATGTTCTAAATTCAAACCTGGATTAATCATTGTTCTATTAATCATTTGGATTCTTTTTGAACACTTTGTTATTCTTATTGTGTTTGTAAGAAATCTAATAGGTTTTGTAACATCAAGATGTTTGAACTCAACATTGTCTGTTGAAATAATATTTTTAACATTTATTTCTTTGTGTTTAGTTTGATGGTGAGGACAGTCAATCCCCTCCTACAAGTCCTTACACACCTCTACCAGGCTCAGTGAAAGAGGGCGGTCAACACAGAGGTAAGCCCCTTCCTGTTCTCATACTGTACCCTATCTATCTCTATCTATGGGTTCATTCTTATCAGTTTCTACAGCTGATTGTTTCCATGGAGATGATGAATGAGAAGTGTAAAATTCATAATGAATCTCACCTGTCATATCCACATGTCAACACAAATTTGTTTGGTTACAGTAAATATTAGTCTGTGCCAAATACTGCACTTCCCCCTTGAGACTGCTTTTGCTCTGTCTTTTCCAATATCCTAATCAAAATTGTCTCACAAGAGTGATTGTCAATTCCTCTTAACAAAGCAAATATGCGCATATATCAAAAACAGCTACTCTACTTCTCTACACTCCTCATATTCCACATATTTTTCAAGTTTCTTGTTTGAGTAACATTAGCCCTTTCATTAAATAGTCACCAAAGAAAACTGTTGATTATCCCAACCTCTAAGCTAACAGGGATTTCATTGGGATATGCGAAAATACAGTTATTTGAACAGATATATTATTAGGGTTGACTTTTCAGAATTGAACTGTGCAGATATACATATACACATGTAGTACAGATGTACATTGCATCAGCTTGATCTCACTTGTGCTGTAAAGTTAACAACACTTATTATTAGTCCCCACGGACACCGTCCGGGGGGGACATAGGTTTGGTCATGTCCATGCGTGTGTGTGTGCGTGCGTGCGTGCGTGCGTGCGTCCGTCCGTCCGTTCACGCAGATATCTCAGACATGCCCAGGTCAATTTCTTTCAAACTTTGCACAAGGATAGTACCCT
>LD344527.1:154003-172265 GCA_001465055.1 Ptychodera flava | reverse complement strand
CACCAAGACTATTGTCTATCACTCTTACTGTCCCCCACCAGGTCTATTGCACATCACCCTTACCATCCCTCCACCAGGACTATTGTCTATCACTCTTACTGTCCCCCATCAGGCCTATTGTACATCACCCTTACCATCCCTCCACAAGGCCAATTGTCCATCACTTCTTACTATCCCCACTAGGTCTATTGTACATCACCCTTACCGTCCCCCAAAATATTGAAATGCTACAAAACTGAGAAACTATGAACATGCAGCAAATGCTGAATTTTTCTTCAAATTATTTGCTTGACATTCATTGGCAATTTCTTGGAAGATGCAATTTTTATCAACAAGAAAGTCAAGCATCAGCAGATGGGATAATCTCCCTTTAAAGCCCCAATAGCTGCAAAATGTATGCATTAATTTCATGATGTTATTTTGGGTTGGAAACGGTAGCCGACTGGTTTTGTGTGAGGCCTAGCTGCTAGGCGATGTTGCCATGAGTGTGTGGGGGTTGGAATCCCGTTTGGGTTATAGTAAAAATTATATTTCAAAAGGAAGTTGGTTTGTGTAAATGTGCTTATTGAAGGACATGTATAGAAGTATCACTGCTTGCTGCTTTGGACCATACGTACCTGTTTAACAGGCTGAATAGTAAATGGGTACCGCACTCATAAAATGGTGCTCCACAGAAAAGAACACAAAATGCAGTATTTCCTCCACATACACATCCTGATCATAAAGGAAACAAGTATGATTCCATTCACTTGAATGTACAACACACGATGGCCAAACTTTGTTGCTGTAAATTTTTATTTTCTCTGTCACATGATTAGTTTGTTGAAAATGGCTGGAAATCTAAATGATGTTAAAAGGTTTGAATTTATATGCCACTTTCGACATTTATCATAGTGTTATACACTTTTTCAGCCTTTAATGGGTCTTATTCAAAGATAATTTTTGGAAAATGAGGATATTTTGAGATCGGTGTTTTACACATTCACAGCTTTTGGGGTTAAGCCATGCATTTCTCTAGGTTATGAGTCAACATCTACTTTTGACAAAAATTGATCTCATGTAAATTTTGAAATACATAAAGGCTCACTTTTCTATTATACATGACAATAGCATGGACAAATGTAACAACCTTTGACAATATGTAAGTGTTTTTTTAACAACAATATTAGTGTTCTTTTATGAAATAAGACATCTATGAGAAGGCTCAGTGAATATTGACTGACAGAGTGCATGTGATCCTATGTTTTTTTGACAAATCATAAATCATTGGCATACATTTCTGACACATGCTGTGGTGTAGCTAAGTTCAAAAGTAAACAGTAAAATTTTGAAAGTTTGGCATTGTGTAACTGAGTAATGAAGTTGAGAGATTGGAGGATGCATTCAATTTTGAGAAGTAGACATGTTTACCTGCTACTGTCTCTTATTTACATCCCTGCACACATATATGATTATTTTTCATTCCACCTTCCCCTGGAGTTGGAGCAAGGCTCTGGCAGGTAACATTTCAGCATTTTGTATGTAGAAGAACATATATTTCTATTTTATAAAAAAACAACTAATATATTACAAAGTGATAGTAGTGTGGGTTTAAAGTATCCAAATGTAAATTGTCTTTAATGTATACAGAATTCTCAATTTTTGTCTGTTGAAGACAAACGTCTGATTAATAGGCAAATAATTGCTGAAAACCTCAAAAATAAAAAAAATTCCAAAACGTGTTTCCCTTGTAAACCAAACCACCAGGTTGTCAGTGCCCAGAACAGATGAAAAAAATGCGTGAGGAACACATCAGTTCTTCATAATAAGCCAGGATCAAAATTAGATAAATTTCTCAGAAAAAAAACCCTAAAAATAGTGTCTCCTCAATATGCTTAGAAAAGCATTTTATTTATCAAACCGATCAAATTCCCACGTAGATAACGCATGTCTTTGCCAGGTTCATATCCATTCGCTCATTTGAAGTGCGCCATCAGTGTTCAAGAACTTTTGCTGCCACTATTTTGTTCCCTGCGATTATTTGGCTTGTGAAACTTCAATTTAGGGACCATTTCCTATTTTGTCGACACTCTTACTTATCGCCATCTACCTTTTAAGAAATAAGTTGCAGAGATTTATATTGTAATATTTATATAAATATTTGTTGTGCTAATATTCCGATACGCGATAGTTAAGATTGTTTTGATAGCTACAACTGTAAGAGTGCTTGATAGACGTAATTGTAAATATCAGCTGATCATCTGTCGCTCCTATCTGTATATGTCTGCCATTTCGCTAGCATGCTCTTTATGTCCGCTGGCTAACTGTCAAGGTATACAATTTGCGGCACCACGTGATCAACAATTATCACTGACCATTGCGAAGCATGGGTAAATTATGTCACGAAATATCCAACATTTTTCAGGGGCAGCCAATAAAGCTGTTCGTAAGCGATTTCTTGATGGGCGGGCGCGCAATTTTTTTCGGTCACTAGCGGGAGGAGTAATTCCATTCTACTGCTCAGGGGCAACTTTAAAAAGCCAATGAGCGAGCAGGGAGTACGATTAGGTTGCTTTCTGGAGTTTTCAAATGGGCTTGGGAAAGCATATGGTAAAGAGATGACTGAGAACTTTTGTAGAGGTGAGCAGGGCAGAGTGGAGTTTTGTGTAGGGAGAGATGAAAAAATCGAGAATTTTCAAAATTTTAGTGGGAGGACAGTTGAGAACTTCCATCATTTCCCCGTCCAAAGTTTAATTTTGGAATAGTTATATATTTACATGTAAAACTACCCATGGTTGTAATTTCTAAAAATTGACTGGTTGGTTGCCCCTAATTTTTTGCGTGTATGCCATTTTGCCACGACATCCTGCCATCCTTACTTGAAGTTGTTTGCAAAGAAGGAAAAATGATTGAGTTAATTTGGTGAAGCTAGCACCATCTATTACCTGCTTTGACATAGCTAACTGAGAAGTCTGCATACTTGAGCAACATCCTCAATACTGCATAGTACAGCAGCATCTTCAATACATTCGCCTATTGGTTAGAAAATTTAATGGAAGCCGCTAAGAAGAGCTGAGCAGCGTTGCAACGTTCGTGCATTAGACGAATAATTTATACGGCTACTGAGAATCTGCTATAGGAGGAACGTTGAAATATCACAGACTACACGGCTCCACGGTGTTTGTACATACATAAATTATACAGAGTCCGCACAAAGAACGATTGCGGTTATTTGAAAGAAGGATACTTGCATAAATACGGAGATGTCATGCTCCAGAAAGCGTGAGGTAGAAGGGAAAAGCGCCTTTGAATTTATTAATATTTAAAGGAAATTTGCCGACGACTTGGAAGCGTGCCAAAATATGACGGTTTCCTCAAGGGAAAATTGATGAGCAAGTTTGAGCGAGATTATCCTCGCGGGAACAGTAAAACCGAGAGAATAGCGTGGGTTAATCTGGAATGTGGTGAAGGTGCCTTTTATCGGGCCAGGCAACTATTGGCTTCTCAGAAAATGTCGATATTGGCACGTTACTTGCAAAAATCACGAAATCTTCAAAATCTTCTATAATATAGCCTCGTTCAGGTAGCGTTTCTTTATGGCCCTTCGTTCATTATGCTATTTTTGATCTTTAAAAACTAAACAGATAGACTCATATTGCAAAGGTTTTGTGCATACATCAAACTAGTAGTTTCCTATTTTCACGTTTTTAATGGCAAACTATCCCGGATGTTGAATTCAGCGCAAGCCTTGAACGTCTGATGATTGCCACTGTCTGCCTCGTTGTCGACTGCTTAATGTGAAACTCGTCGCTCAACATGATGCCTGGTCACGATTTCCTACGATGATAGATTGTTTTATTGTACCTCAAGACGATTTTGCCACGCCTTTTGATAACTGTTGATAAATATGACATAATAATGATAGCAAGCATTTAAGTGTGCTGAACATTTTGTTAATATTACGGTTAGATGATAATATTTGATATGTTATTTCGCGATTTTCTGATAGAGTGGTACTTAGAGTTGCTTAATAAACAGTATTCCCTTCCGGTATTTTTACATTGCGTTCAGCGTCAACACAAAATTGTAGTTTGAAATAGGGATGTGGATAACGATAAATAAGAGGACAGTTTTAAGGAAGATCGGTTGGTGTTTTACACAATCAATTGAGATGAAAATGACTTTGTTACATCTGAGGATGTCTCGAGATCATGCAATTGTTGACGTTGTAAATCAAATCTGATGTGAACTGTTTTGAAAATTACAGAGCTGCTGAGAAAAACAATCTCTGATCGTCTCTGCGTCACTACAAGAGATTGTCCCGAATTGAAACCCAATCAGCGAACGTCTAGCTGCACTGTCATCGATCAATGCAATGTTTGTATTCCGTATCAATGCCACGTACTCGTACAGACCAATAGGGACACGCCGGGCCGGTTCATACAATCATTTTACTTGCTGCCTGTTTGCAAAGATCGTGGCTTTATTGTGTCGCCTGAATGCTAAGCTAAATGCGAATTGTGACGAGAACGTGAACTATTAAAAAGCTGCCGGTTTGCAGTCTGCAGAAGCCTATAGGCCTACATACTTTTGCGAAATCCATGTTTATTATCGCAGACACATTTGGAATATTGTGATCGCTATTTTAAAATAACCTTTTTTTTTTCAACGCGTGATACTTTTCACTTTCAGAAGCAATCTCAGATCAACGTGATATCATCCAGGAAATGTGCTTCGAAAAGTTTCATGTAAATACATAGTGTCTAAATTCGCTCGTGATAAATAGTGCGTGATGTTGCTAAACCCCTGCCAGCTAAGCTTATTCGATCGCCAAGGATAGAATAAAGTACATTTGACATCACGAGTATCCTCGTTTTTGCTTTGTAGGCTAAAAGGCAAGATTTCTTTTGAACTGGAAGGCCACGTCCATCATAGAAATAGGATTAAATTGTTGTGTCTCATTCACTGACAGAAAGACATGCTCCTGGTCCATTTTGGCGCAAATCTCACCCTCCAAAGCGTCTTCAAAGAAAAAAAGGTTACTTTAAGTCAGAAATTATCACTTTTTAAAATCCCTGCTTTAATTGTTGCAAGGTAAATTTCGAACACCTTTCTCAATCAGGGCAGTGTCATTTATATCTTTTCAAGTTTAAAATTACATCGTTCAAGGAAGGACGTGTTCATTTCTAATGGGACTGAACATTTTTGATTGTATAAAACAGAGTTTACACTTGGCTGACTTGGTCGTACTTGTACGCTCAGTCCAACAGGGTTGCCAATATACAACCATCCAGGACTGCAATTTAATACGAGGTCCGTGGGGACCAAACCCACGTGGCAAATCTCCACTGATTCAATGATTTGAACTCGCACCCGACGGCGTCACGAGCAGAATACCCGATGGGATCATTGGGTAATGCCGGCGTATGTGCGTTCCCTCGGGATTAAGAGGAGCCGTGCGTCTAAAGCACATTTCCAGGAGGGTAAAAGCACAGAACACATACGTTAACCGTCACCTGGTTGCAGGAGATAAAGAGAACATTCCCGCGTGGTAAGGTGACGCCTATGTTTTCCGCAACATCTATAGCGTCGATTTTCGTGCACGAAGGTGGACTCGGACAACTGGAGCGTAACTACTGGTATTATCCAGTCTGAAAAACAAATCAACGCTTCTTTACAAACGTAAAAGGTGGAGAGATTATCTGAGCGCCAATAAAAGAGACGCGACATGATTTGTGATGGACCGCAGATCATAAAGATAACGACTATGACATCGGCTGCACGTAAATATGACTACGGTCACGCTATTTTTGACACGTTAACACGCTACTTGAGGTCAAAAGGTCAACACAACGCGTCTGCTGTCAATTGATAAGTTACCTCTGTAAGTTAGCTTAACCTGCTTTCAAGGCCATGTCACCCATAAAGCGCCTCCCATCCGCTTCCACAATCATTTTGATGCCAAACCTACGTGTTTTTTATGTCGCTCAACCACTGTAGTTCACTGGAACTTGAATGGGTTTACAAAATCAATGATCAGAACTTTGCTTGATTGCACTGCCATATTATAAGAACTTCATATGAATAATCACATGGTGTCTACATGTGCCAGAAGCTCAAATGCTAGAAGCAAATATACTTCTAGCTTTCGCCGATTAATAGTTTAGGTCAGGTGCCAGCTCTTGGCGCCAGTGCAGTCTCTGAAGGTAAAGAAAAGCTTCGTTATTGGCGTATGCGAATCGAATACAAAATAGCAGGGTATACTTTCGGTGCAAAGCACGTATTGTGGAAAAAAGTATGCCCATGCACGATACCCACGACCTTTGTCCATGTTTGTCGCAATGGACTGTGGGACTTGTTGACTTCTCTGTTTACGGCCTTGAGGTCACTGATTGGTTTCGTATTATATGCGTTCCTTGTTCATGCATTCGATACGCTTGGCAGTCTTGGGCTGTGGTTCACATCCGGGTATTCCATGTCATTTTAGGTTATGCTCGCATTACGTTAAAGCACATGGCCGTTGGCGACACACAGACGGTAGACTTGTCGTGTCTACCTCGTCTAAGATAATAAACACCCTCAGGAGTCGGCGCTCTTCAAACTTAAACTGAGCATGAAACGCTAGACGCAGAATACAACACGCAGTAGACATGCATTAATTTCAAACGGAACATTTTCTCTTCACATCAATTGCCGGTTGTCCAATGGTAACAATCTTTTCTGAATACCCCCTCCCCCACTCCCTAAGATTAGGCCTACTTCCCCTCTTTCTGCAACGAAGTCTCATATTAACACATTCTTCAAAAACTACATCTACTATGCTCTCAGCTTTTATCGCAATTGACTTACTTTTGCAAAGTTCGCTCAAACGAACAAAGGGCACTTTAGTTGCAGAAATCGCAAAAGTGTGTGCAAAAGTGTCGACGTCAATTGCCATTGGACGAGCTGGACGGAAGACCATGTGACCGTAATATGTGAGGATTGTTGACCACGTGACCGTAATGTGTGAGGGTTTTTGACCATGATGGTTTGATACCTAAGGAGTCTACTTCTCAAATTATCAGAGATTTTTTCGAGAACACCACGACGGTCGGTAAATTCCATTTACGTCGATTCATTGTGAAAGGTACATATGTGCCGATAAATAATGCAATATCAATTCAATTCCGCACATTTGAGATCACTTTTTGGGCAAACCGTTGTCGTAGAGACAGTCTTTGCATTTGGGATCATGCCGCTAGCATTAAGTTGCTCCCGTCCAAGAGCAATTACCATTAAATTTCTACAATGAGGGTCAGAAAGGTGTTGAAGATAGGATTGTTTCCTTGAGATTCGGCCGACATGGCGAATTGTCTCACTAATTTATTTCTTTGTCACAGAGAGTTTTGTTTAAGTGAAATTAACTTGGAGAGATTGGGACAAAACAGTGAACTTGAGAGCAGTTATGATCTATATCTTTAATAGCTTTTCATTAATCATGGGACCAATCTTTTTGAAATTGCTACACTTTGTGCATTTTACATCATTTTATGTGCTCGCAATTACATTTATTTTTCGTCCATAAAAGCTACCAATGAGTAATAAAACACGACTCATGCCTGTCGCCACGTGTTTTGAGATACATGTCTGTCTATGTATCGCTAAAAGAGTACTTCGACAAACAGTTACGCTAGTTCAACAAACCTTTAAATGTCATTTTATGTAAGTGTAATAAAAACCTAATGTGTTAATTATGATTGACTCTTAATCAATGCATGAGGTATTTGGTGAGGTTCAGTATAACAAAACTGGGCACGTGGTGCGAGGCTACTCTCTGAACGTATTTCACTCAGCAAGCGTTTGAACATGGCCGAGAATAAATTACAGGCTTTAATCGAAGGAATGTCTGTCAAAAATATTAATTATTCATCTTTGTCAGACTTATGGTCGTCAGAAAAATTGTAGCACATTTTTGACGGAACGACACAGCACTGTCATAGGGTGAACAACTGTCGACGGCAGCGGTGCAACGTTACACGCTTATTTATCACGTATTACGAGCCAAACCAATCGTGATAGGCGCCAACTGTAAATTTGGAAGCAATGATTTACAACGCCGATTGAATCACCATAGTGTGTGATCGGAAGAAACTTAAGTGATCCTTTAATCCCTTGGTTACCGTAGTGCTTTGATACGTAGAATAATTTGGATTGGTCCATTTCGTAAGCAGATGCACGCTATGGCTTAGTTTGAACGATTCTGATTGGTTGACGAACTGCGTTTGTCCAACGTGCGTTGAATGTGTGCGAGAGAGATGAGGACCCGCTATTACAGCTTAATCGAAAAGAGCCGGAAAACAGACTGGAGCGTTGTAAACCGGTCTCGGTCTTCCGAGTAATATATCCTCTGTTGCTAGGCAACTGACGGGACTGATTATCTTGTTTTCTAGAAATTCTGCGTCCTTTGTGGAGAAGCCTAGAGTCATCGTGACAGAATATTGAAATTTACTTGGTGGGTGATATCAACGATTTCGTCGATTCGATCCTGTTTTCTCTGTTAGTCACGAACAGCAGCGGGTTTCAGCGAACTGTGACAATAGCAAACACAGCGTTGGTCTTCCTTGCGCTAAAGCGGGTAGCCATGCATTTATCTTTCGACTGGGCTCAATTTGACGGCATGTTGTGTTTAACAACGCCACGTACGTTAGTAATGTTTAGCCGAAGGAGAGAGCATAGCGGCTACTAGGGCACGTACGTATCGCCGTTTCCATCTCCTAGGAGAATTGTAATTTTATGGCTTGGTATTGTCGGCTTTTCTGCTTTCATTAGAGTGACGAGCGTAGAGCTACCCTCTAGGGACATCGCTGAAATACACATTCATTGAATACGTTCGTGTTTAAGACCTTTTCCTCCCATGATCGATAGCGATGTTAGCTGATTACCATGGTGCGATGCTTTTACGTAGTTTTCCAAGTTTCAATTACACTTCTACGCATGCGTTTAATAAGAGCGCAAAAAAGTCAGGCGTTTTTCAGACGTAATCACGCAGACTGCGTGACCGACACCGCTCCCACTTGCGGTCTGACGTTTGTTTACCACGGTTGAGAGAAAAAGAACTTGTCACAGGCTAGTCTGTCATTATATAACAACGCATTTCATGGAAAATGTGTAAGTTATCATAATTTTAGCCAAAAACGAAATGAAATTTCAGTCGTCTTAAAGCATTGTCCTCGTCGGATTATTGAAACGTTCTGACGTCAAATTAATATCCGACTCGATAATTTCTCACTATTATGTGATGTATAGTTTCCGGCTCAATGCTGCAATTGGCATCAGCGAGTCGTGTCGTGAAAATCGCAAATTAGCTGCAGCGATAGCTTAAAAAATTTAAATCGGCAAGGTATGAAAGGTTTGGCCCGACAACGATGCGTCTTCGAAACGCAGTTGTGAGTTAAATGTCGGAAATATTGCGGCGTATCGAGTTCAAAGGGGACAAGAGAGGTTCTTAAATGTTGTCTACGATTGTATTTAAGGCCCGTCGGTTTCCTCAGAACCATTTCCACCCATTTTAGTGTCCTCTCTTCAACTGATCGCCGCAGGGCACATTTCAACCCATTATGTATATCTCACAGTCAATATCGTTTCCTCTCGTTAAACGTAATTATTTTTCCCTTTCGGAACGTCGGTAGCTCCGTTCATTAAATCTCTTGCAATTTCCGAATCAATTGTGAGAGACATCGTTCGATTTGCAATATTTGCTCTAATGCAACCAACGTATCGGCGCACTACTAAAAAATTCGCGCCAACGTCACATGTTCTGTGCATTAGTAGAGCAGATCAATAGCCAACCAACAAAGAACTAACTAGGAGCGCACGACGCAGTGATCATATTGCCTAAGGCAGCGAGGCGTTCTCGTCACACACAGACAGTCGTCGAATAATATGCAGATACTCGATACAACGCTCGATTTTTGTGCCTTACAACTTTTCACAGAATGTACGCAACTGCCTCACTCAATGTCATATTTATGTCGCCAGCACATCTTATTTTATCTCTAAATTTCCCTGTACGGAAATATCATTTTATGCAGGGTAAACACTCCGCCATACTCCCCAGACGAACCATTATTAAAGGCACTATGGTAATGACTTATCGAGAGATTACTGCTCGTTTCAGATGCTAAAATAGATCTCCCGCAGGGAATCGCAAACCTTTATCCCACGCTGAGAATTAGGCGGCGATTCAACCATTAAAATTTCAAAAGTCCTCAGTGTGCATATACTTTAGACATGTCGTTAATGCGGTTGAGGTAACATCATTTAGCCCAAGTCATTAAGGAATTATATATTTGGAGGGAAATTTAGACATGTTTCAGCCGTACTCCTGAGTAAAGCGGAACATTTCACAGACTTTATGCAACATTGTTGTCATTAATACGGCAAAATAAAACGCTGCCTTTAATTATTTAGTCATTATTAGAACATAAAGCTGATCGAAATTCGAATATACCGATCCCCTATTTACCTTGGCTCCTGTCTCGAAATTTCAATGCATTAGTGGACACTGTGGAGACATCTATACATACAGTTGTACACACAGGTAAGCTTATACGTACATACATCTATACATGCAGCCATACATACAGTTATACATGCAGTTATACATGCAGTTATACATACAGTCATACAGTTATACATATATACATACACACACATACACACACACACATACATACATACATACATACATACATACATACATACATACATACATACATACATACATACATACATTCATGCATGCATGCATACATACATTGCAATCAAGCACACAAGCACACATATATAATTAGATATGTATATACGTGTGTGTGTGTGTGTGTGTGTGTGTGTGTGTGTGTGTGTTGTGTGGGTGCATGATATCTTTAGCTGAGCAGGGATGGGTGTGCTCTTCACAGAGACGTTGAGCACATTGCTTCAAAGTGTGTTTATGGATTTTATGGTTTGGTCGTTTTCTGTTCGGTACCAACAAGAATATGGTAGAAAATTCAACAAACCTGATGCAATAGAAATGACAGGAAATTTTATCCTCGCTTATTTGGCGATTACGATGTTGTAAGAAATAAAGCATTTTCATGTAGCAGGTTCCATCAGAAGTTATCGGAATATTTTTTTTCACCAACCCGGTTGTCCTGATGATAAATCGACGCACATCAAATGGACAAGTACGCCTACCATCACATGGCTTGCTTATTTTCGCATTGGGTCATTCATCAACGTGAAAACTTATTCAACCTTAAGGATAAGATACCTTGTACAAATAATTTCATCGACTGATTTATCCCTATGTTTATATCTTTACCTTGGTTTCCGAGATTACGATTAAATGTTGACAGAATATATCAGAAGGACAGACAGAAATAAAACCTCCGAACAGAAAATGTGACATTGAACGAATGGAATGTGACGGTACTTTGTTTTGGTTTTCTAGTTTTGTCTTCCTCACACTGGCAAGGAGACATTGTGCAGTATAACGCCTATGAATTGCCACAGTTAACGCCAATGCCTGTAAAGTTTTCTCTCTCCTCATAAAATAGAATTTCATTAAAAAGGTTCGTAAAGTGTGGTTGTAGGTGTAACTAGCATCATGAACGCAACATCATGACAAATACAATTTGCTTGGTTACCAACTATAGCCAAGGCTGTTGCTAGGTTACCAACCACATGTATAACCACGGCAGGGCTAAACACAAACGACATGAATTTGGAGACGGTCGGCATAGTAAAAGTCAAACAACCGAATAGACTGAGGATAAATGAAGGAAAGTTGCATTATTTTGAAAAGGTAACCATCAGAACAGTGTTATTAAGATTATCGGTATTGCAGGTGTTTGTCGTATGGCGTATCCACATATAACGAGCCTTGCTAGAACCTTGTCACGTGATCACATAGCATTGCATATTTCAAAACATTGTAATGTGATTGTTCCGTGCAACAGTCAGGCCAATGCTCTTTATCCGTTACCCTCTCAAATGTCAAAATATTTTTATTTAAATGAATTATTTGTAAAGTCTAAATGTCTAGAAACCAGAAAGCAAAATTATGACACCCATTACTGACAAAAACCTTATTTTGTCAGAAACAGCAAGTCACGCGTGGCAAACCTTGTCAGACTTAACCTGTGATGTCGAATGGGATATCGGAGTAAATGAAGATTTCTAGTTGTATCAAATGTGATACTTGGGAACAATGGTGGTTGTAATAAATAAAAAGAACGTTACGGCAGTAAACAAGTACAGATTGACACTTTCAATGAAAAGTTTACCGCACATGCTCACATCTGAAAGCGTTCTGTATTCGACTTTTCGTGAGAAAATATGACTTTCTCTGCGAAACAGCAGTCATGATTTTACTTAATAATTCACAACGGTTTCTGTCATTTCTTAAGCTGGTAGTATCACAAGGCGTTTCCTAAGGTATCCAGGTAAACTTACTTAGGGGGCCCTAAATCTAACTTGCTCCCTTTGCTTCTTGGAATATGTTTCTGTAAGCCGTCGTATTTATAGGGTTCTAGGCATCTGTATTTCAGTTAGAAAAGCTAAAACATTAGGCAGGGTAATACTAAGGTCATTTCATGCCATCTTATAAATCAGCATTATCTTAGGGGCATAATTCTGACTGCATACGAGCTGGTATAGGAAATGCTCTCTACTACTCGGACCAGAAGACTTCTGCCATATGAAGGATTAAATTTACAATTCTGCAAGTCGCTGAAAGCGACAAGTTGATGCCAACTTAATATTCGTCGAAGTATTGAACATATTTTGTGCTCGGAAACTGTTTAACAAACTTTCATTTCGTTTTAAAATCTACAGGACGGAAGCAAATGAGTCAGTATGTTTTCGACGCAAAGTTGATTTTTCAGGTTTGGTAAAACCGTGAAATTTGCTATCAAGCTACTTTCTATGATACCTGGCAATCGTACTTGTTCTGTCAGGTGCACCACGGGACGAAGGTATAAAATATAAAAATATGCAAGGCAAATCTCTTCAAATATGCTGGATATCTGTCAACTAATTGCAGTTAAGATGTTTCGCTTCTGGCCATGACTTAACCGGTAATACTATAATATCTTTATAAACAGGTAGCATAAAAATTAAACAAATCTAGACTTCAAAGCAATAAAATCATTTTACACATTTCCGAGAATTTTTGCTAATCTGGCACAAACTTGTATCCAGGCACAGTTTTATTCGGATTAAAAATCCGTTTCTCCATCCATGAATTTTGTTTTGTGATAAATTTAGAAGGGAAGTGGCCTCCGGTCATCAACAGTTTTGAAACCGTGAAGATAGTATTTAGTAAAATTTTCTTCAATGGAAAGTTCTACCTGTAGTCATAATATACTTGTACCTTGTTACTGAAACACCTTGAAGGGCATATGGCGATTTAATACCATGTTTCGAAATCTATTAGGCACAATCTATTGGACATAAATTGTGGAAATAATTTTGCAAATAAATGATCTCATATTTCTTTTTACAAGTCCACTTTAGACTGACTGTAAAACCTATGATGGATAATCCTTGGTAAAGATTGCGTCTAATATCTCCCGGGTATACGTAACAGTGAGTTAAGTCTTTGGTGACCGATTTAAAACGTAGATCGGGTTCAAAGGTCGTTTTTAATGTCCCTCGTCCCAAGTGACAATGCTCGAAATATCTGAATGACAAACGAGTTTTACAAATTTTATTTGATAGTTGAAAGCAAAAACGAGATACGCTATTTTCACTATTTCTGTGGCCCGATGTTTTCCTGTGACAACGATCAAATATAGAAAAGACAGTGAATGCTGACCAGCAGAATGACGTTTCAAGATGATAAATTCAACATATTTATTACCTAGTGTTTTTGCTATGTTATGTGATGCCTTCTCAGAATCAAACGCGGATACGCCAAGTTTTATTATGTATGATGTATATTACATATCTTACATAAAAGCTGGTTGCACTCTAAACTCAGGTTTGTTTAGTTTGTATATCTGGTCGACAGAAAAAATGACGTCATCATTTTTTTCACATTATAAGTTCTGTTCCTGAACGGTGCTCGTGGCATGTTTTCTTAGTTACTCAGTCAGCTCAGCAAGTTTCAAAGTTCTGACCAATCTTTAACTGAGTTTTGCAGCAGTATAGACACTTGAAAAAATACCAACCTAAAAGACAGCGTGTGTCTCCCTATTGGCAACTCTGAACACTTTCCTTTGAAAACTCGATATGAAGTTGGCTTAAAGAGATACAGTCGTCGGAATAGCGCTCAAAGGTCGTGTGGAACCCATACAACCAATGCAAACACACTACCCGGCCCCAAGGTACGATGGTGATTGATGAAAGTTAAAACATGTCTGTCATAATCTACATCGTATAATTTAAATGTTGCAGCTATGATGATGAGGTACATCTAGATATCATGCACGAAATACATTGTTTGTAAACAAGAAGAAACTCGCACAGGCGCAGTTCCGACGACTGTTTCCCTTTAAATCAATGCCAATAAGTAATACGACTTTTCTATTGCTCATTACGAAAGGTTATAAAAGCCAGCAATGACTACTTATGGTTGACGCACACATCACTTACTTCCTGGAACGACACAGATAATTTTAAGGTCAGAGGTCAAAACGTGGTCATTGCCATTGGAACTCTAATTTACATACAAATAGAACAAGAAAATTATCATGACATTTCTATTTCAACAGCTGAATATCTATCATTCAAGTTTATTTTCGTTTTCTTATTGGAGTATGCAAATTTGAATTTGTATATGATTTTAATTTTTGACAATCGATATCATATCACGTTAGTAAGACTATACAGTACTATCGCATGTACTTAAAAACTGACTAGACAGGGCTACAGGTCCGAAAATTTTCGATAAAAACCGACGTTTACGCCAGTTTCGGCAAAGAAAGTAACAAAGTAAACTCGATCAACTAAAGGAAGAAGATGGCGACTTCACTCGTGACGTCATTGACATCTTCCAAGATGCAGAGGCGTTCCAAGCTTTGGCAGCCTAGGGTCTTGTATTGTGAACGATGATAAGACTCCTAGTATCGAATACGCGGGAAAAAAAGATAGAACAGCTCTATCCATCATGGCACGCCGCTCTGTCCTACGAACACTCTTTATAACCATATAAAATGTATCGACGAGGTAAAACGGGATTAGTGAAGTAAAAACTGAATTGAGAATACGAATTTAGGAGTTGCTGGAATTGCTAGAAGTGACGGCGGCCATAAATTGTGTTATCTTGTCGGAATATGGTGTGTTTGGGGTCAACCTTTGGGTCAATGATAACAGTTTTCGCTTAACTCGGCGGTGAAGCGATTACAAAGAAGATACGACGAGTATAGATTACAAGGACGGTAGATTCTAAACTTAACCCGTGCCGCTTTTCCTTCAAGCGATGCAATTAGCGAATTGGTGTGAAGATCAATTGTGAATGGTGAGATTTTGTGCATTCGTCGTCTACACAATCTGAAAATCATCGATAAAACCCAAGACCTTTCCCCATTTTTTTAATCATGAAGCACTCTGGATCAGAAGCACATCTTTCACGTAGAAGATTTCAAAACTCACATGTATGCATTTAAAATGATTCCTTTAGAGTTGTCCGGAATGTATTTGTCACGCAGTAGTCCATTTGAAGTCACACTGTGTCCTGTAGACGCGGTATAATGGACCGACTCTAACTAATACGTGGCGGCAATTCCGTATTCCCTTGAAAAAGCTTTCCTCGGTGAGTTGCCATGGAGACCGGACGTAAGGATAATTATCTTAATCGGAAATTTCTGGAGCAGCTGGAATTTGCGGAGAAAATTAAAGACGTGAGACTACTATGACCCTAGGCAACCTGGCTTCCGTAGTGTTCTCTTTCACACGTTTCCGACGCATATTTGAGTCGCGTGTTGACGGCTACAGCAAGCTATTGATGTGAAAGTCGCGAAACTGGCGCCTCGACATCACGTTCCGAATTTAAGTAGATTTGCGAAAGAGATGAATCATGGGACAAAGCGTGTGCTCATTATTAAAACTTTACTTGTTTAAAAGTCACAAAACACATCATTTCAACAAATATCAAAGCACACGATTTGAAATCGGAAGACGTTTCATAGGACCTTGGAAGTAACGTTTCGATGAGATGTCTTGAAGAATGTTAGAATGGTGTCACTGACGTATGCTGGGTGTAGTGTTTTAAAACATCTATCACTAAGGTTTTGGATACGTGGAAGAGATTCCTTTGATAAAAAAAGACGATGAAGCTAAACAAGACCGGATTTAACGTCTGGCCGCCCCTTGAGTTTCACATTTCAGAAGTTCCGCGATCGATGTCATATGTGTACTCCTCTAGGAGCAAAGATTTTCCCTCCGACTTTCCGACGAGACAAAAGTGCCTTGAGATACAAATCCATCCATTTTCACAAACGACAGAAACACGCTCCGTCTTTAGATTCCTCGGCGCATTGGTTTTAGACGGTACCGTTGCAATGCGCATGTCTCTGGGCCCATAAATTGGATAAGGCTGCTTTGAACTGGGTCCAAAAGATCAAACAGAGTCTCTCCCAAGACACATCCACGACTACGGATTAATTCATGGATGCGTTCTGTGCGCGACGAAAAATTAAAAGATCAGAGGGAGCGCAAAAACTCGTTAACTATGGCAACTCCCTGGGGCAGTTGTACGCCCTGAAACCTTCCATGTTGCCGGCTGGATTTGTTAATCATCTCCGTTACCCAAACCATCGTGTGAGCGTGGCCAGATATCACGTCCGACTGAAAAAGTCAGCAAGACAACTGAACACATGATATTTAGGGCAACGCCATGCTTCGATAAAATGTTGCCCGTTGCCATGGTTACTGGGGGTTTTGCCATCTGTTGTCCTATGACACACACACACACACATACATATATATACATACATATATATATATATATATATATATATATATATATATATATATATATATATATATATATATATATAACTTTACTGATGTCCTTGTGGAAAATTACAGTGCTCGATGCTAAGAGCGTTATAAATGATAACACAAAGTACCTCAACTTGAAAGTAATTATATATGTTACTTAATTTTCATGCATCTAGCAATCTTTAATATGGTTAGATTCATCAAACTTCAGTAACAGATATAACTACTTTGTACTTGAAGTAATTTGTGTAATTATCTATTTATCTATCTACCTATCTACCTATCTACCTATCTACCTACCTACCTACCTATCTATCTCTCTATCTATCTATCTATCTATCTATCTATCTATGACTGCGTGTATATATGTATGTATTGTATATGTAGATAGATAGATAGATAGATAGATAGATAGATAGATAGATAGATAGATAGCTTGATAGATAGATAGATAGATGCATGCATGCGTACACATACATACGTACGTACGTTCATACATAGATACATACATATCATACATAGATACATACATAGATAGATACATAGATACATAGATACATAGATACATAGATACATAGATACATACATACATACATACATACATACATACATACATACGTACGTACGTACGTACGTACGTACATACATACATACATACATACATACATACATACATACATACATACATACATACATACATACATACATACATACATACATACATACATACATACATACATACAATGACCGGAGCCAACAAAAGAGGAAAGGACGGATTATTGCATTTAATGTCATTATGTTGTTTTGTTTCTTTCTAAGTTAACTGTGTATTGACCTGAACATTCCGTGATATGGTTTGCATAAACTCTTCTAACGCCCTGCTTGTGAATAAAATAATGCTTATAATGAGATGCCAGATCTACATTACAGATATATTTATATAGTTTACTTACCGTACAACCTGAGAAGATCTAAACTGACCATAGATTTCACCTATTTCATTCAGCATTTAGAAGAAAAAACTGACACAAAAATGGTAGATCACACGACAGAGATTTCGTCTCTTGAAACCATTGATGGCGGAACGTAAACAGGTGCAGCCAACGAACAATGCACTTTTAAAAAGGTCCTTACTATGATAAGATATATTGTGCATGACAAATAATGTTAACTGACTACTTTTAAGTCAAGAGGGTAATTAATTAGCTGTTCATAATTTGCCCCCCCAACAGAAAATTATTCGACTTACCCTCGCACACTCAAACTTCATTTTTACCCACTCCCCGCTTATTTTTGCCTGTTTCCCCTCCCCACTGTG
>LD344527.1:135142-150665 GCA_001465055.1 Ptychodera flava | reverse complement strand
GGGAATGGAAGTGTGTCATGGTAAGAGCGTAACGTTGATAATGCATATTAATCAACGACACATACTATTGCACGAGCAGTCACTCAGTTAGTTACATGAAGAACAAAAGAAACGCCAGGCGGCCACGCGTAGAACTAGGCCGCCATAGATTTGGTAACCCTGTGTAGGTACATCGTTGGCATCTCAAACCCATCTTAGATATCTAACCGCATTAGAACAGTTGTATTTACGGAATCCATACAATTTTACCAATTTCCATCAGAATTTGGTATTTTTCCGGTGTTTCTGACAGGGTAGATTGGTCAAACACATGTGTATGGTAATATCGGCCAATATTAGGGCTGAAGCAGTGTAGACGATTTCATTTACAAAACCTAGAGCAAGTTTTAGAGCGGAAATTTTTTGTCAGATGAACTGATATGGCGTCCTACAAATGACTAATTGGCTTACCCTAGAAAATCTTCGGTGAGAGTCTGTTAATTTGGCAATAGCTGGCCCTCACAGTCCGAGACTGTTGGACTAGTTGCTGCGTAAGGCCAAAAGTCCCCCAGGGACTCGTATGCCAATGATTATCGTTGCATCTTGGTGAAAGATTATCTTTCTGTATAATACATTTACTACTTCGATTTCTCCGTGATTGACGAAATGTATTACTACCGACTAAAACACCGTCATATATTTAAAAAATGTCGTTCCTCAGAGTTAAAGCTTTGTCTATCATTTTATCACTTTGCATTTTGTTTATTTATTCTAATAATGATAATGTATTAATTCGTTGTTTTCACTGATTTTATCTCATTGACTTGTTTTCGTTCAATATCATTTATAATTTATTTATTTAACCATTTATTTCCAATCTATTTCAATTTGTGTAGATTAATTTAAATTAACTTGTGAAAAATAAGTGCACCTACTAGGATTTGTGAAGATATCTACTGTAACAAGCAGACAATTCTTGTTCAAAAGTTGATTTTGATGTCTGTCGCACTTTGACGCATAGATACCGTTTCAAGACTCTCAACTGTTCGAATCTCTTGACTAGAAGTGACAAAATTATCTACGGTCCCTACAATCTGGTAATCTCATCAACTTTCATCCGTGGAATCTCCACAACGTTTGTCCATCAGAGGTCACTGGACTATCATTTTCGGCGCGTTCGTACTCCCGCCTCTCCGACTTTGATTGATTGGCTGGTTACCGTCAACTTTTCACAAATCGCTACTTGAATTGGTCCCGATTTAGTTAAATATCGTATATTCGAACTCGCCCACACGTGTGACGTGGCCCGTCTACTGGCGAAGCAGTATCGACAAAATCGGCGTTTTCATTGGCTAGCAGTGCGGTGCCGTGCTCGCTTTCACCAATTGTTTATTTCTAAAAGCATGAACGCTGTCATCAACAACATTTTGAACCATATTGCATTAGATCAGCCCTCTGCGTTCCTTGTTTACAGTTGAACAAACACGAACCTTTGGTTACTTGCGGATAGACCATCGGTTCATAGCGTTTTTTGTCGTTACTTTAGAATGGATAACAAATGAAACCTGATCGAGTGGAACATTCTCCGACTCTCACAATGGTGCTTACTCCTGGTAAAGCCGCTGAAGATATAAAAGCACAGCGGAAAAATAATTCCTTTCTCCTGAAAAATGATGTCCTTTTCCTTAAATATTTTTATGAAGTAACGGAAGGGCCATATTAGGATGACGCCTTGCACATAGAATTTAAATGAAAACGCGCCATTGAGGGCAGTGTGTGCACTTAACTACATTCTACAGTACAGGCAATGTCGCGCTCTGAGTTCGATAATTCACCCGCTGTAAGGTCGTTGACAGCAGTTTTAATTGCAAAACCACGCGAACGCCAGCCGTCTCGTTCACACGACCACAAAAGACACTACTCAACTTACAGCGATGAGGCTTTTCTCGTAAGCTGATCACGTCGTAGCAACTGTTTAAGTACCCTACGTCCCTCATATAGGATTATCGCACGTCAGCTGACGCTTGCCGAATTTCGTGCGTGACAGGTAAGCTATGGAGCATGACAGTGGGCAGTGACGTCACCTCTGAGAAATTACATCTCGTAGCGATATTCGTGACATGAGGTAGCACGATTTGTAGTGCTTCACTGCGACTTAACCGTACTAAAAGTCGTTGATCTTATCTGTTCATTCTCTAAAGTAATTTCCATAACCGTTAGCGAAATTTTCCAAGGGTACAGCATTACGAATCCATTTCTCTTCACCAAAACGACAAATGTTTTCATGTCTTCGAAAATTTTGAACGAGCCGGAGATGCAGCAGACAGAGAGGATCGAAACGGCTAAAATTATCTGACAGTGGTAATATCATGTTCTTGCGACTTTGCCTTTCATGATTTTAATTCCAGATCGTTCACTGTTCTCTCTAGGTACAATCGAATGACACGGGCGATTTTTATCTAAAATTTCTTGGAAATTTTAATCATGTCACAATACAATATTCTGTGGTGAATGCATCGAAAACCTGCATGAGTCGTATTCCAAGCTTAGATTACTTAAACCTGGAGAATAAGCGATTGTCGTTTACATTTCTCGCGTGTCTTTTGTATATGAGTGTTAGAGGGAGTGAGGGCGTAAGAGAGAAGCGAGTAAAGAAGAGAGAGAGAGAGAGAGAGAGAGAGAGAGAGAGAGAGAGAGAGAGAGAGAGAGTGTGTAAAGGAGGGGGCGAGGGAAGGAGAAAGAGATCGGAAGAAGGGAGGAAGAGAGGCAGATGGGGAAACACGGGAAAATATGTTACGAGTTAAGTGGGGAGTTTTGGAGGAAGGAGCAGGTTGACAGTCAAGGCAAAGAATCCTATTTTTAGCGTCATCGAGTTCAGTCTTTCAAAAGCACTATGTTGCATCAGTTAGTGTTCTCCTTACAAGCTGTACGAGCGATCCTATCGCAATTTTATCGGAGGAAGTGCGTCAGCTTTGTATAATTTTACAAAACTTCGGTCATCTGACCTGATACCTGAAATGACAAACAACAACAACAACAATAACAACAACAAACTGTTAAACAGTTGCTTTTGTCCAAATCGTCGTAGTGTGTGCTCTGCCATCGTACAAAACGTTTCCGATTTATTCCACGTAGTCAATACGAACATGCCGCTCCGAGTCGTTTTAACTTACAGGTGTTGGATCTTGCCTACGTCTTAGTTTCATATCTTTCGTGGCTTTTCTTGTCTCATGTATGAGACTGATGACGACACCTTGAATATAGAAACTTTCGAGGACGAAAGTGGTTTAAAATAATTTGTGACTAATTACATTTGTTCGTCATATATCAGTAGTTGATTTTCTTTCCAACTTTGTCATGTTAACACCATTTCGCAAATTAACATACATTATAGTTTGCTCAACATTACTAAAATTTAACGTTTATCCGCTCTGTAAAGATTTTGCAAGCAGATGATTTCTAATCCCCCATATTCTATCTCCGGTCCAATTCAGGGTCATGCGAGCGTTGTAGTCGCTATATGAGAAGCCATTATTGCGTCCATGGCCATCAAAAGCAACAGAACTGGCTGAATTTGATCTTACTCAACAAAATGGCTGACCTTTTTAAGTGTAAAGGGTATGAGGGAGACGCATAAAATCTTACAATTATATTTCAAGTGATTTGTCAAATCGATGTAACAAAATTATATTACTGGAGTAATTATTGCCTGTTAGTTTAGGGTTTGCTTCGTAAATTGAGTATTGAGGTATTTTAAGGGTAAAATTTGCCGTTGTCATAGTATCTATCTCACACTTTTACTACAGATGAAAAAACTGCAATCATAGTGGCTACAGGCAGAATGAGAGCATTACTATGATAGCATGGCCATTCTAAAGCTTTGAATAAGCTGGTGACGTTTTTACACTGAACAGACATAACTGTGAAAACACAGCAGTTTCTGTCCTTGAAGATTGCAAAATTTGAACAACTAACGTCACAGAGAAAATACCGTCTCCTTTCCATTGTTCGCTTGAATCATCTTCTTGGTCATGGGAGTCAGACAAAACCACAACTTGGCATTAACAGTAGAATGTCATTCCCTGCTAAATCACTAACGCTTATACTTGGTAGATTTTGTGATTTTCTGCCACTTGATATGTATTAGAAGTAGAACTTTTTTATTACGTCAGGTCGAAACGACAGAGGTAGACCAGGTGATTCGAGGAGATCAAAGCGCCACATCATGAACGCATTCCCAAGTTTTTTCCCATTTATATATCTGTCTTCCAATAAAAGTTTGAAAAATGCCAGTCCATTTTTATCAATATTTCTCACCCCTGTTCTTAATCATCGTACAGTGTGACTTTATACAATACAATACAATACAATACAATACAATACAATACAATACAATACAATACAATACAATACAATACAATACAATACAATACAATACAATACAATATACAATACAATACAATACAATACAATACAATACAATACACTGCAATTCAATACAATATTTAATTTCTTTCTCTATCACTACACAATATATCGGCGTCGACGGTTGAACATTGAACGTAAGGATAGGAACTAAACATTTTGTCTGATTAATATTTTTGTTCAAATATTTTGGTTTTTAACGTGTTGCCATCCAATGTTTATTTCTATGATGTGAGAGTTCATATATTCACTTCTGTATATAAACGGATATGGAAAATTAATATAAAAGACCAGGGTTACGAACGTATTGCTTCACGTCCAATGTCCATTTAGGCCAGAGTAAAAAAATATTGTTCCTGATTTGTTTTGACAAGCTACAGAGGTGGTGAGCGAATTTTTTAATTTTTTGAACCAGACAAATCTCCCACTAGTTACATTGTTATTGATGACTTGGGGTCTAGATTTTACAAACTGTCCACAACAATAGAGGCGTTACATACAGTCAGTGTTATATGCACAACAAAAGTATCCTAAAAATATTTGCCACCGTCAATTTTGAAAAAAAAATCCAAATTGGCTGAGGCAGAAGCGGTGATTCCGAGGAATAATTTAAATATTCATCCTGGCCTTACTATCCGAAATATTTCGTCAATTATTTTCACATATTTGCTATCACTGGTGCTCGCAACGGAGAAAATATATGCAGCTAGGAAGTAGATAGTGTATATGTTCATATATATTCAATGGGCGGTCCTTATTGCTTATATTTGACACAGTTAGCATATTAATATTAAGACACGTTCGAGAAAGTGACAATTTAACATTCTCTTCTGTAAGGATCGCTCTCCGACTGATATGATATCTTGATTACATTGAATAATAATGAGTTTACCGCGAACATAATATGAACATGTATATTACCTGGTTTACAATCGAATGATCACACAATAAATCACGATTTATCTTTTACTCTTTTCTTTGTTTGTTTACTTATTTTTGTTCATCGACCAGCAAAATACAGATATAGTCATTTTTCTTGCAATACTTTTAACAGCAGAGACGGCATATAAATTTTTTTACGATCAGGCTATTCTAAACTCCAGTCTAAGAACTACAATATGTTTACGGATGCAAAATAACTTAAAATAACTTAATAAAAAGTTGCAATTAATGTTTAAAAGTCGTTCGTTCGTCAGAGATAGAGAAAATAGTTCTTGCAGCCAGATATCTGATCCAGATAACTGATATTCTTAAGCTGACGTTTACAAGGCCTTCATTTCAAGTTATTGTCTGAAAACAATTTGAAAATTCATTAAAAAAATAAGTTAGTTGTTCTTACGAAAGGAAAGCGTAAAATTGAAACAAGAAGTTTTAAACATGAAGAAATGGTACATGCAGGAAAAGAACCGCATTACACCACGTGTTAGTTTGTTCGTTCGTATTTCCTCAATTCAGTAATACATTAACTGGCGATGTTATACGATCAATATTTTTGCAGGCGTTCTTCCCTCGTTCATAATGTATTCTGAGCTAGCCAACGCCTTCAGTAATTGCTTGCAATCATCGCGCCCCAACTACCCTATAATTATATTCCCTGGTTTTCTCACTGTGCGGTTGAGGGTGCGCATTGATCTTGCTGTACCTTAAGTGTTTGTAAGTTTGATCCGGTTGAGTGGAGAGTTTGTCCATCGAACTGACAAATTTCTAAGTGTTTCCACCACCTTGATAAATTTGTCAGTGTGTCTACTGTCCTGTTGGATTTCTGAGGATGGCTTTTGATACCAGGGAGGTTTGTTACCAGGGAGTTCGCCGCTCATAATAATTTGTAAATGAGTTATCTTTTCTGATTTCTTGAGAGTGTCTTTTATCGGATTGATTCGTATGTCCATTGACCTTATTTGTTTGTAAGATTGTTCCTTCTCTCAGATGTGTCATAAGTGTCTGCTACCTCTTTCAGACCACCAATGAGATTGCAAGCCATCCCCACAGTCTTGAAAATAGTCAGCATGCCTCTCTCTAGTTGCCTTTCTCTACGTCACAGTTTATTATGTACTTGTGTTACGTCATTTAGACAGTGATTTTATGGCTCTGATAAAGTTAATAACTTCAATATCTTGAAACAGATGTCTTTCTTTGGCCTAAGATCCATGCTTAACTTTAAGTATATTTTCGTAATTTGCAGTTCTATTTCTGATACCATAAGTGTTGCTAAGTTCGCAATAGTCTGATTCTTTCTGTCGTTTCTCCGTACTATACTTTGTTCGGAACCTCTCCGTAGTTTTATCATGGTACATCAACAACCATGTTTTGGTTTTTACCCCCTTTTTGGCGGGGGGGGGAGGGGGTAAGTATTGAGGGTACCCTAACAAAACCACGTAGAGGTTTTAGACAATATTACACTGTCTTATGGTTTACATCGCACCAAACTACGGATATCTCATCTATTTCACTCCATTTCACACTCCCAACAACTCGCTTCCATATACACGTATGAAATTTATCTTTTCACTTTTAAGACACATTGAATGTTCTGGTATAAGCCTTTCCTAAAGATTGCAGGAGAACAGAAATTGAAAATATCTTACACTAATTTCTTTAACACTAATCGTGTTTTATATTTTGACATAGGGTGATTTTAATATTTATTCAAATGATGACATCATAATTGATATCCACGTGGATAACACACACCGATGATGACGAATCACATTGGGTGATCACATAAGCGGTTGAGTTCCTACTTTCCAATCACCCACCATAATAAATATTCTTGTCGTTGTTCATGGTCGACTACGTACGTACAATTTACGGTGATTAAATTTCAGTCTACCAATTATCGTAATGAGCAGTAGTTCACGGCATTGATATATGCACGAAATCACGTTATAACTGAGACGAACCTTTCGACCGCCTTTCGTAATTCCCTGGCCGGTTGCCATGGAGACGCCGCGTTCGCACCGGTGCGTCGGTTGGATCTTCGTTTCCTGGTGGACGCAAAGATAGATGCCTCCTGCGGGGATCAATCAAAACTGATTAATTCGACCGTGCAACACGACGAGACGACGGCTGCGGTATTCTTAGAAATCTCAACTATTTACATTCAGGTTGCAAGGCGGCGTAAATGGGCGGATTTACTCATGTGTCTGAAGGCGTTGATATTGAAGGTACTGTCAGCACCGAAAATTTGCAATCAGATTCCGTGAACTCGATTGGATTTCACAAAACAATTAAGTGAGAACCAAGTTATCAAGTTGTCGATGTAATAATTTTATTGCTGTTTTTGATGATATTATTTTAAATGTTTTACCAGGATTTCTTTCTCGTTTCCGCCCGTTTCACCCTCTTTCAAAGGTTTCACGATGGAGAGCAACATTCAGTCTTATCTTTTGTGTTGTAAAACGATGTAGGTTACATTGCGTGCAATCCACAGTCTGCACGGTGGCACGCAAACGGCTTCTCACGACATCCATCGACGCTGTCAATATTTATTCCATTTCATATCATGGATATTGTCTCCAGGGCTCTCTCATTCTCAAGAGGCATCGGAATATCGTTTCCATGCTATATTTTATTCCATACAAAAACAGCGACGGTCAAAAACGTCTACGCAGTTTTCACTCCTGTGTCTGCTTTTCACGCTGTGCTAGCACATCTGGCTCAGACTTGTTATTCACAACTTTCATCTGTGTGTCGTGTTCAGTTGGGGCGACTTGTTTGTTAGACGCCACTCTAGGTCTGCTCGTGGCGACCTGGGGTTTCCAAAGAGATCTGAGTTTCCTTTGCTCTTATGAATGTCGCCTTAATATATGAATGCGAGCCAAGACGAGCGTGTTAAATGGCTGTGATCCTTGACTACTTCCCGTCAAGCATACGCACCAAATGTGACTGAACATATAGTTCAGAGATTGCTTTCCAAGCACGCTTTAGGTGATGTTAATTCATTCTTTAATTTCACCGACGACATTCGATACCGTTGGGTTGAAGCATTGAAGGAACACATGGAAGGTAATGTTTAGTTCCTCAGGTGACGAGATATGTTTTTCGCTCTTTAGGTTTTGATGGAATCAATGACAATGACTGTCTTCGTAATGTTCCATTACTATTATTAACCCTAGTATTTGAATCATCCTGCTTTCGAAATTTTGTTTTATAAAAGAATATTTTCTCACGCACAAAACGGTTGGAAGAAATTTTCACGAGCAAGCTGGGAAAGTCGGCGGTAAACAGCTGGATTAAGACGGGCAACGGCTGAGATGTCTCCTTTCAAATGTTGTTAGGCAGACTAGTCGAGTAATTGTCTATACAAGAGACGTGAAAGGTCGAAACCGTACGCATATAGCGGTGTCCTCTTGCTTTCGAAGACCTTGGAGACATAATTATACTACTTGGCATGCAGCGCACGTCAGCCGCGCCAGGCAGTTACGTTCACAAATCTACGCATGGCTGCTAACAATTTCGTTCTTCACGCATGCATGCACATACTGTGGAACAGATAGTCTGCGCAGTGATGTCGTTCGGCATAGATACAAATTGTAGCTCCGCGTAGACCGCTCCGCATTAATTGGTTTAAAAAATCCGGCTGCTTTGCGTTCAAGCTGTTCATGCCGAGGTTACGTGATACTGTTTGCGTTAACCTCGTGAATATATAAGCACAACACTTGAACCACATACTAGTGGAAGCAAACAATATCCCCAAAACCTACGCATCGGCAGATTCGCGCCGTTCCGATCGGTTCACGTTAGAGAGTACGGTTATTTATAGTCGTTGGTTGGACGGCGATGCCTCTGAAAGAATCTCTTTAAGACTTTAGGGCTAGCTATTATCCCTGCAACTCGCCATAAATGACTCGATCCGCTCCTCTATCTATGATTAATAGTGGTCGTGGAAACGATACTTGCCTTATAAATGGAGCGCTGGCAATTCAACGCTGAAAATTTATATGTCTTTTCTGCGTGTGTTTGTGGTTCCGGTCTAGTCTCACCGGGACGTCGGAAACCTTGCTATGCACCATGCGACCTTCGGTCGACACTTCAAAGAGAATTTACGAGCGCGGCTGCGACCGGTCGGGTTGCGTACTTTTGCGTCAGCCCCTCCCCCCGTTCTCCCCCTCATTCTGATTGATTACTCTGTCGAAACGCCGATTTCTTACCCGTGACATGATTCAAATGCTATCGCTCCACATCAACAGTATGGGTAAACAGTGTGGGTATGCTCCTACGTGTACCTTGCAATTGCTTTTAAGTTGTCTTACCAGTCATGAGAATTAATAGCGTGCGATGTATTTTGCCCTGTGCTTTTTGCCGGTACTTCACCATAAGCGTTTATACTAACAAACATCAAACGCACGTACAAGGAACGGTGAAATGAATTTGAAAATTACCCATGTTTTTATTCCAATCGTCACGGCTAATTAGACCCCGAGCAAAAGATGACAGGAAAGGATAACAATAAACATATCAATATCTCAACCGAAAATGACACGGAACCAGTTATGTTCAAAATGAACACATTGAAACATAAAAACAATAGTTGCTAAATATTACAGTAACGAGACTGAACACAAAATCCCGTGTTGGGCATTGAATATGGAAAACGTTCACACTCATCCGTGCACTATAGATCGAACTATTTCACCATGTACTGTACTTGTCCCGTAACATGACCCGGTTCCTTATCAATTGCTGCATATCTGTCTGTTTTCTTATATTTAAAATGTTTACAAGAGGAAGGTACCGCAAGTACTATATTTATCCCCGCGCACAACACAATCCCATCATTCTTTCTGCCTTGTTAGTGTTGTGTGGAAAGTTCGCATGTTTGTATACTATAGATAGTGTTGTTTCGTGACGTCATTGCTCGCGTCGGCGTACGGACGATGAACAAAGTAAGGGAGCATATGATTCTGATATGTTGGCAGGGATGGGCAGGCTCAATTGGGGAGGGGGTGTTCACCTGAAATTGGAAAGCTGCAGGGGGTCATGATTTTTTCCGCAAAGCAGGGGGGGGGGCACTTGATTTCTAAAAATGTCAACGAAGTCAAAAAACCTTGTTTTTAAAACGTTGCGGGATAAAGCTAATGTAGGGGTGATGCTCTGCACACGTCATTTCACACCTTCTGAATACAAGTATTATCTGTCTTAGCTTCCTGCTCTGACATATCATAATTATTTGTCTTGCCAAAAATTGGGAAAGCTGAGGTAAGGCAAACAACACGGACAAGCTAAATTTTAAACAAAGACACAGTGTTGTTTAGAAGTTCTCTTTGTGCTGTTGCATATGAGTGTTATGTTGATTTCAAACAGTTTTACAAGAAACAGATGCATAATTTATCCTTGAGAATATAGAAAACCGGATAAGTAAGAAATGTATAGCGTATATATTTTTATATGGTAAGTCTCTTAAATAGATATTAAATACATAAACATATTTTAAAACATATGTGAGGTGGTACTTGCCGAGCAGTGGTCATATTATCCTCTCATTAGTTGGGCATTTTATGCACATGGCGGCAATAGTGTCTCAGTGGGGCATTTGTTTCCGTAACTTTCCCTTACCGAGGAGCAGCGAGCCTTGGATGAATATTAATCATGGTCCCTACTTGGCCTTATACCCGGGCATTTGGTGATAATAGGACGGTGTTAAAAATGCAGTTTTCCAGGAAAATGAATCGATGGGAAAATATACAGTTTGGATATGCAGTTTAAATACTCATTTTTAATGTTTTGTTTACCGACAACGTAAAGTCCTTGGACCAAAATCAAGAGTTGGGCACGTATCTGTGGTCAAGCAATCGAGCTTTGGTACAAAGAAAGTGAAAAAAATAGGTATGGTCTTAGAATGTAACGTGCAGAATCTTGGATGATGAAGGGAATGATGTTGGGTATATTGCTTTTATCATCTTCTAAGGGGCCTCACAATGTCAATTTTGATTTGATAGGTGGTTCAATTACTTCGAGAGAGGCACGAGTTGCCGGTCAATGATAACTGAACGCTTCTGAACACAGTAAAGGTATATTTGTGTAGTAGTCTGAACGTTTGACAGAACAGATCAAATAATTATAACAGTATTCATAAACACTTCGATTAATACCGCGAGAGTTCGACGCTCGCGGAAGGCCTCATTTTATCGCCGTGAACGATACGATACAGATCCGCTTTCCTCTGTTAGCCATTGTGAAGCATCAAGAGGTACTTGGGATTGCTCTCCCTAGAGTGGTATTTAGATCCGACACAGATGATATCAGCGGCACGGTTAGGAGAAACCATTTGATGGTTCGGGAACTTTCAGTTGGCCAAGTGTCGCGCTGATATCTGAGGGACGTTAGCTCTAGATAGATCTTATCTGCTCTTTAGACAGATATGCGTCGGTACAGACAAAAGAGCATCGATCACCAGCCTGGTACGATCATCGCATGATATTTGGCTACGTTTCTGTAAAGCCTAACATTTGGTTTCGGCGTGGCAGTTTGTCGTCTCCAAGTATCTTTCCTCGACAAATACTGCATATTGATGATGATCTTCGTATTTTCAGCAAAGTCTGGGCTGTCTCGCTCTCCATTGTTTAGTGATTAAAAGTGTGAAAATATTAATTTAAGTGCAACTGTCGCCATTTCACTTTGGTAATGACTGTTATAATTGACGAAATTTGCTAAATTAAAATCATTCGTTTCGACAACTCTTGAGTTTTTTGTAAACGCCTGAGATCACAGTGTTATCACGCTGATGTTGAGTGCTGGCCAGCTTTCGAGTCAGTAGACTGGAAACACACGGAAATAGCCTCATTGATCCGTGCTTATACTTGATGACGTGGGCAATGGTTTTGAGATTGCTTGTGCCGAAGGAGTCCGAAGGCAAAGAGATAAAAATCATGTTTCCGTCGCTGTTTCACGGCACCTCCAACGAAATAGGAATGATGTGCGTACATAGAATCGAAAAAATGTGCACTACGTCACCATTGTACGTCAACGATGCGAAAGACTCAGCGAAGGCGGCAAATGTGAAGGGTATGCCACAACGCTCGGCAGAAGTTATAATGATCTCTTCAATGACTAATGGCGGGAAACCTGGTTATACTGTTAGTATTTGCAACTTTGAATTCAAACACCTTGTCGACCTTGTCGGCTTTTACAAAGGGCATCTACTACAAAAAGAACGTCGTTTTCTCCGTACAACAAGTGACTATTGTCAGTAACTTGGATCTTTCCCCGATATGCACTGGATATGTAAATGGTGTAACTATGCGATATAGGCTTATAGTTGTATTGCGAGTAAATCGTACTGCATCTCAACATCAAGAGTTGGCCACTGTCACTCAAAATTATAAGGGAGTTTATTTCAACTGAATAAACTTGGCAAAATGAAGGAAGGCTTGCCCTCGAGGATAACCAAAGACCAGAATATATAAAAGTTGTTTAATGCACAGATATTTATTATGATTATAAAATTAATCTTGATTAACAATTAAGCAGAAACATGGGACGCTCAAATCTTGTTGTTTTTACATTTGCCTTGTTCCTCAGCAACGATGTCATTTGATGGTCTAACTCCATTACGAATTGAGCATTAAAATGTTTTATGAATGCTAAGTTCCAGCGATAGGCCATTTCATAAATAACGAAGTTGACCACTGACTATTTTTTTCCGCGGAGTGAGAAATGCTCCAACGACGTGGTGTACTCTGTATCCACCCCTCTGTAAATAATAAAACGTACTAAATATAAATTATTAGTCAGCCCCATTCAATTAGCAACAACGCGATCGCCTCCCGTGAGATTCCGTACCTCCATCGCATCGGTGACGTGTCGGCGGCAAGCGGTGTTATCACTGTTGTTGGTTGTGGCAGGCTCTACGTGTGCGCAGCGCTATTCAGTGTACACATATATGGTGCTACTGTCCCTGCCCCATCGATCATCGTCCATGCTGCTTCCTATAAATCATGCCAGCTCGCTAAATAACATAATAGGGCGAGTCTTGATGGCATTCCGAATGTTTGTGTTGATCCGTTCCTATTTTCAGCTGAATTCGTGTCTGTAAGCATTATTCAAATTCACTTCGAAGGCAAAGGTTTTCCGTCCCGATCCCTAAACGATTAACCGGTCTCGCATTTTAAAGTAAAATTTGCATTTGAACAACAACAGGGACCGCTCTTTCATACCCGCTTTGATTGTCCCCGCGAGTTCTGTCTTTGTCTGGGCTTTTTCTTCAGCGCGTCACTTTTCCCGCCCAATCGTAAATCTTCGAAACTCACGCTGAGCGGTTATCCGCAGTGGGGGAGGTTGGCAGCTTCTTGGAATGGCGAAAGCAACGTTACCGCGTCGGAGACAGCGGGGTTTAGTTGGTTGCATCAATTGCAATTTTCCGGGGATAAATCGATATTGATGTGTCACATTTTACTGCCGTTCAGTCTAGGTCATTAGGATTTAGTCGATAAGTTCTGCTGCGTGACGGCGTGCCGTAAATGCCCTCGTTATTTCTGCAGGGCGTTAATAAACCAACTCCAATGGTCCCAATTCCAACCCTGTCATAATTGCAGACGCGACGTCCATCGGCTAGAGGACGGAATG
The DNA here is from genome assembly GCA_001465055.1 of Ptychodera flava. NCBI lineage: Eukaryota > Metazoa > Hemichordata > Enteropneusta > Ptychoderidae > Ptychodera > Ptychodera flava. The sequence continues at coordinate 136,697 of LD344527.1, read as the reverse complement.
CTCCCGGAATACAGAAAAATAACAGTGAAAATGAAATTTGAGCCAGCCCCAGTCGAAACCGGATCTCGTTTCTGAGCACGTTCGGCTGATAAACCAACGAGAAACTTGATATGTACTGCGGTTAGTTCAACCTGCCATGGGCTATTCGTATTGTCAGAAAAAATTCATAAAGTCGCGTGTGGAGATAGGAAGATAATAACGGCGTATTGGTGATAGCAGACGAACTGAGTAAAGGAGCCGACAAAGGCACTACGTTCTCAATACAAGCCATATAGAAATATCGGCAAAAAGAACGCGATTTCAATAACAACGCGCGCTTCTAATGTACTGCGTTAATCGATAGCTGTGACTCGCCGGGAAAAGCGGGGACGCGCTAACAAGACGACGCATGCATATTAGAGGTGGATTACGGGTACTGTCTGTACACATATGATATCTTCTAATTGGGTCGTTGAGGAGTCGCCTTTATTATCTGCGCCCTAGGTCATCAAGTTTGGGTATCGCCGTTGAATTCGTCAAGGTTGACTAGTGCCTGTTCAGGTCGTGCGTAAATCTCATCTCACAGCAAAAGACTGCTTTCGAACGCTTTTCGAGATTAAGAACTGACAAAAATGTCTGCGCGGCGGCGTATCATTTATGTTTATAAAAAAGCTCAAGGAAATTCGAAGTTACCATGACAACTTCGGTGGAAGCAAAATGAATTAAACATATTGTTCATAGTTTACTAAGGAAATAACAGTAGAATAAGAGTAAGTTTACTAAGATTAGGCCGAACAAAAAAAATGTGCTGTTCCTATAACCCGACCTACCCTATTTTTTACCTAAACTTTTTAGAGCTACGTAAACACGGAAGTATAAAAAGAGAAAAAAAACCCCGTAAAATCACGTGTTCGTTACTTGGCGTTTGATTTTTGCTTGAACGAGGATGTTTTTATGTTTTATTCTTTTTATATGTATGATACATTTTTCTTGACATGTTGTGGCCAGTGTTTGATCGCCCTGAACCCCTGAAAAATGAATATTTAAAAATAAAAATATTTTGGAAAAAAATCCCTGCCGACCCTCCTATCCTATTTTTGAAAACCATGTCATAGAAACAGCACAATTTATTTTTTTTTACCTTGGTAATAAATCATAAAGTGAGCAAAAAGAATAACATAACCGTGCACTAGACGACCTCTTTTGAAAATCTGATGTTAGCTAGGAAAGTTTTCCAAAGTTCAAAGCGAACTATCCAAGTCTTCTTTGACGGATTAGTTTGGTACTAAGAAATGCACACTTTTGAAAAGTAAAATAAAAAAGGACGAGGCAACTAAATTGGCAAGTGTGTAATTGACAAATTAGGTTTTTGGCCTTGTTTTTTTTATACTGTTTTTTTTTTTTTATTTATTTATTTTGTGAAACCCGCTAATCCTCAAGCTTAGTATATCAATACTTTTGTTGGCACATTTTTTTCACCCATGATTTCAGACTTTTCAAGTGTGAAAACTTACAAATTCTTTTGCGGTTACAGCGATGGACGTGAGACAAATTGACAATAATAAGAAGTGATCCG
>LD344527.1:116211-127182 GCA_001465055.1 Ptychodera flava | reverse complement strand
CTTGCCATGATGTCACAGAACCTGGTGAGGTAGCAGAAAGAAGTTAACAAGAGTTCAACCTTTCTATCAAGGATATATCTATCCTGGAAACCAGGAGAATCCATGATAGAAAGGTTTCACGACAGATTGCAAAAAATGAGCCAGAGACAGTAAATATAAGGTTGAAGTGACTGAATAAAGTCACATTTATTAACACTTCATCAAAGAAAATACAGAACTCATACTATATTCGTAATGCAAGCACATAGCATATTGTGACCATGCCTATAAAACTCATAGCATCATGACAGTTGTACAAAAATCTTTCTGACTTGATGAATTTAATTTTAGGAATCAAAATGTAATGATGTTCCAGTAAAAGTTACCAAAGGTCGTTGTCATAGTAGCTGAAAACAATACAAAAATTGTAAAAAATAACAGAAAACTCACAAAAGTAAATAAATAGCTTTGTAAGAGCCATCATGCAGATCCAGACAAATTTATTGTAAGATTCTGCTCTGTGCACACTGAGTGTTCTTGATTCTACTTGTCCTTAGTAAATATAAGCAGATTGAAATTGTTTTTAAAATTCTTAATTTTGAATTGTCTTGATATCATCAGGTCTACCAGCTGACAAAATTTCAATTTCAATTTCAAATATTGAAGTGTATGCCTACAGTGAGAAACGTGTCAGAATTGCAATTGTCTTATAAATGACTGAAAATCTGAAATTTGTTTAATTCACATAATTTGTACAAAGTTTAAATAAGATGAGAACAGAGCATTTGGTTTTTGGAAAAAATGGATACCTGTTTTTGGACAAATATACATTGTGATGAGATAAATTCAGTGTAGTTAGTTGTCCATTGAGAAGTACAATGATTAACAGAGAGATGTTTGGAGGTTGAGATGAACATTTGAAAACAATCCGAGGACAATATAATTAGAAGCTATTTTTCAAAGAATGTACAGTATGTACAGAGTCTTGATAGACTAATGAAATTTTGGTCTCACAATTCATGTTATGTTGTAAAGTGTTTAAATTTTTACATTCCTGGAATTATGAACCTTTTTGATATGAAACAACTCAAAACTAGTAAATGCATGCAGAACGGCTTTATTGTGATTATAGAAATTGTAGAAATTAATCTTTTTCTGTTTGGTTTGTTCTCTATAGATCTCAACATCTTTTTGCCTGAAATCATCAATGTGAGTTTCAGATGACATCAGGGAGTATCGTTGAAGCTCTGATTCGGAAGACGTTATTAGATGATAACACCAGTATGAAACAGCAAGTAGAAGAGAAAGTGGTGAATGGAAACTGTGACACCAGTGAAAAGGGTAATGACAGGGAAACTTCAGCTTATCCTTCTAACAAACAGATTTCTCCAAGTGATACAAGATTTGGAGGTGAGGAAAATGATGCTAAGAGACAGAGTAAAATCAGCCAGTCTATTGAGAAAGTGTACGCATGGAACAACAACACTGAACAGTGTGATACAATGGTTCATTCCAAGAAATCGGCAGAGAATCAGAAAGGTGGTTTTGATAAGATGTCAATTCTTACAAAGAGATTAGTAGAGCAAATAGATGGCAAATCTGCCCAGCTGACTGGAGAAGTTAATGAAAATAAAAATAATACAGCAATGGTAGCCAGTCAGCATGGCTTTCCTATGAAACTAGAGATTCCAGCCAGTGGTATGAGTTCTCCAACTACATCTGAAGGTCAGATCACTTCACCAACCCACAGTGATGGTTCCCTAGGTGCTTCTGCACCCATCAGTCCAAATACATCACTGCAAAACCAACAAGCTCTGAAGAAGAAGAAACGAAAGCGTTGCGGTACATGTGAGCCTTGTCTGACCAAGACCAACTGTGGTGAGTGTTCCAGTTGTAGAAACCGACGTACTGGACATCAAATCTGCAAGCTTAGAAAGTGTCTGGAACTAAAGAAAAAGGTAAGATTAATATTTTGGTATTTACTATATCATTGAAATGTCCAAGTTCTATTCAAGGTGCATGTATCACCACAGATATCAGACTGTTTACTTATTCAAAGTTGCATTTTGCAACCTGTAGACGGTATTATGTTTTCATTTTATGTAAAGCCTCAATCACAAATAATGTGAATTTTTAGTTGGTGGTACTTACACCAGCCATGAATAGCTATTTAAGTTACACACGTGACACATACTCTAATCATGCATTTTATCTGAGGGTATGATAGTGTTTACAAAAGCAACCGTCATCTATTTGATTTCTGTTCAAGGCACTCAGGCAAATCAGTACTTCCATTGCTGTATCTAGTGAGTTGGTGGGTCATCTGTGCAAAAGATAAAAATAGCAACAATTAACTTCTAGCGTGATGGTTGATGTAAACATCAAATTGTCAAAAATAAATGAGTTCATGTTTTCATCAGTTGTAAATGTTAGTCCCAATGTATTTTACTTGGTACACAAAACATGATTTTTCAACAGAGTATCATCAATATGATACAACATTAACACTCCATTGTCATCTCGGACTTCAGATAATTAAGCACACTACGCATCAAGGGCTTTCATAAGATTTCAAGATATTCCCAAATTGACTCATCAAGTTCAGATATTTAAAAAAAGTTTTAGGTTGTGGTGATTGTCAGATTCTTTATACTACAACATGCAAAATGTACGATATGACTATTGCAATGCTAAAGTGCAGATATCTCCTATCACATGGTAATGGTGTCAGCAACTGAAATAAAACAATAACAAAATGTTAGAAGTTTTGTCAAAGCAAATATTCATCACCATTTTACAAGTGGTATAGCCACAAACTGATGAATGATGTCAAATGGTCCTACACAAAACACAGATACCTTGTAATTATGCCACTGTACATGTGTATTGTATACGGTGATTTGACGTCATCAGTTTGTGGCTATACCATTGTAAAATGGACCTTATGGTAGCAAAGTATTCTAAACTATAAGTCCCAACCCTTTTGGATATTTGAAAATCTTGATGTGAATTTTCCATGTGTTGATTTGAAAATGAATATGAATCTAATTGTATCACTTAGATCCAAGCTTCCTTGTATTGTCGTTTCATTTTTTCAAAACAATCACTTCTGAAGAACATTTTCCAGATTGATAAACATTTATTTTCATTTTTAATCTTGAAGTCTTGACTCTGCATGTTTGTTCATACTTGTTCGATGAGTTTTACGTGGCTGTACACTTTGAAAATACGAAGTTCTTTCTGTGTTAAAGAGGGTATGGATGAGACAAATCATGGTTTCAATGAAGACATTCCTAGTGAGATGGGCTGTTGTCATCGTGACAGTCTGTGGTGTAGATTAGTGCTGTCTACTAGATGGTCCAATTTCACACTTCAAAAGTGGAAATAAGTGAAGTTATATCGAAGGGTAGTCTTTGCTCTGGTTGAATTCACTTCACTAATTGACTCTGGGACGGTGTTTTTTGGGTTTGGGAAGAAACTTGCCCAAAACATACATCTAATTGAACTCCATTTTGTTTTTGATTTCCATGACCTCTGCTAGCAGTGCATAAACTGATTAGGTACAAAGTTGATTAATTTTGTGATGTGAATACATGTAACTGAAAACTGAGTCCCAGTAGCATGTTATTAGTAAGCGCCCTCTACAGTTCAACTGAAAAACTCTTTACAGCTTTAGACTATTTTAAACCCGTCAACCCAGACTTTTCATGTTGAAAAAAGGAGAACACATGTTCATTTGAATGTCTGTAGACATATGTGTCACTGTTTGTCTATTGATTCTGGTCATTTTTCAAGAGTTCACAGCTAAGAATGGTAAGTTCAGATACCTAAAGATGTGTTCTGAAATTTAAATACATTAATTATGTGAAGTATGCCATCCATTTCTTACAATATCGTGTTATTGGTTTTCTGGTTGATATATGCAGGGGTCAATTTGTATTCAAAAGTATGCGGGTATGTCATGGCCTAGCTTGACAGAATCATCAATTAATTTTTATTCATAAACTTTTCATGGATTGCTTGCTTCTGAAGGACTTTATGAGAGGTTATCCTTTTGCCATGGAAACTGTTTTTATGTGCTTTTAATTTCCCCAGACACATTCTAATATACATCCAGAATGGATGTCTATGCAGAGTAGCTAATTAAAACATTTGTGTAAATCAAGTCAAACTAACTGTCTTGGCTTTTTTGAAATTTAACTTTGTTAAGATTGTTGATTCCATATGTTTTAAGATCAGAGACTGTAACTGTAGGTTGATATTTACAAGTGTAGTCAATCATATTGCTGAGTTGTCAGTCCTTCAATTGTACAAGCATCAGACGCAACGGTCAAATTTAATTTGTTTCGTTAACTGTAATGAACATTACCAGTGTTAGTCTTGTCTGGCTCATTATATATTTCATGTGATATACTTTTATCCGTAGTTTCTTGTTATATGTGAGAACCATGCTATATAGAGAGCACAGAGTTTGAAAATAGAAAACAGACCTGTCTCAATTTTATTTAAAATAGGCATGTTAGTCTGTGACATTAAGGAAGCTTGTTCTCCCCAATTTTTTTCCAAATCGTATTTTGAACTTTCAAAGCACAACATGTTTAACTTTGATAAAGGCATGGATATATTTTCCCCGTCTGTTTACTTGCAATGATAGGTAATCTGAAGACAGATAGACACCCCTTGATCAGTAAAAAGCACACACTATGCATACAGGATAGCAAGGTCAACTATCCTGCTGACAAACATCAATCATAGTAAACCATGTCTGAGCTGAACAACAGTCTGCCTTTCAAATTTGATTCCTTAAAACCAAAAACAATCCACAGATTGTGTCAGCCAAACCACTCCTGACATCCTATTGTCCATGTCACTAGTTTGCAGCAATGCGTTTGGATAGGATCAGAACATCAAGTGTAAATCGTGTAAATGTTGAAGTGTCTTTTTTCCTCTTTGTGTATTGTATTTTTGGATTTGATTTCACTAATATTATTATGCTGACAATTTTTATAAGGTCTGCCACTTACATGTACGTAAGACAAACTCTATAAAAGATTACATGGTGAGAGAAATTTGACATGTAAACTGAGTGTACCCTCTTACTACGTGGAGACTTTGTCATTGTCCATATACCCATAGTATTGTGGCTATTAAAGCATTAGACTGTGATAGTAGATCATGTGACTGTCTGGCCTTTCTGTGACCTTGAGATCAAATTACAACCACAAAAGTCTCACATGGTGTTTGCCCAGTCTACTCCCTTTACTGCAGCCCTATCAAGAAGCCTTGTAGTTCGCAGAGACCATCATGTGGCAGCGATCCCTCAAACCACATCAGTGTGTTTAGTGGACCATTGTATTCTGTGATCAATATCCAGGCCAAGACTTTTGTTTTACTTGAGTGAACCAAGTGCTAAAGGCTTTGTGGTTGTTATAGCATTGACAACATGGAACATTATGTAAGGGAATTTAATAGTCGGCACAATATACATGTACTTGCTTTGTAATGCTGCATGGGAGAGACTGACAACGCCCGCTACCAATGTACCAGCTGTTTGTACTTGGTCTCCAAGATAGATAGCTTTGACATTTGTACACCATGGACAAGTCTCTACATGGTGGCTAAATTAACTTTGACAGAGTGTGTTGCAAGCATGGTAACCGGCTTTGTATCTTCTTTGGCTTACAGTTGGCTACCAGTCCTCTAGAGGCTGTGAGAATGATGAAAAGACCTGTTATGAAGAAGGTAAATCTATTTATGTTCATGTAATATTATATAATTATCCTTGATTGATGTGTACATTTCATGTCACATATGTTTGCATCCTGGCTGCTGAGTCAGGAAGACATTGTTTTCCCGTCACTTGAAATGAGACATGAACAGCACAGCACTCATCCATTGTGGTGTTTTTCCATCCTTTTGGTAATGCTTGCATCAACGTTGTGCACCCAACAATTGTATTAGAAGATCATATCACATTATGTCACACAAATTTTAAGACACATTTGACTTCTTCACTTTAAGCTTCCATGGTTTTATTCACTATTAATGTCATACCAGAAAGGCCACATTGATTTCCTAAATGAAAACATTTAGAATGAAAAAAATTTTACAAAATCTTTATCTAGATTTCAAAATTCCAAAACTCTAAAATATATCACGTGAAATAACATCTGTAGCACATAAGCACAAGAGCAGAGTATTGTAACATGTATATGTATATCGAACTACCAGTAAATTTTTCAGAAATTGTCCACGCCATAAATTAAGGAATTTGTAAGAAGAATTGTATGTTCTGGCAGTGGTATTACAGGTTATGTCATGGTGGTTGTGACTACGATGAAGGAGAACTTGATAATGTCGGCTACACTTGTTTAGTGTTCCAATGAATAGTACAACAATAGTGTGAAATATAATAGTAGGTGGTGACTTGGCATGGTTTCAAATGGTATATAAATAACGCATTGATTGGCTAGCTGCTTCATATTTAAATGAGCATGTCAGGTCGTATTTTTATGTTAATTAGATTCAGCTTTGCTGGAGGCTTTTGTCGGCGGCTTGGCAGTTTCCCTGTTTTGTTGTGAATATTTTTCTGGTGAGCTTGCTTAGTGGCGATTTTGTGGAAATTTGATCGTTCAGTACTTTGTTTATATGTAGAAGTCATCGGTTTGAAAGCAGACTATGCCATATTGGAACATTAGCAAAGTAATAACATGCTAGATGTGAACAAAGGTGGGTTGGAAATTTTCCTAGTCGGTGTGTGTGTGTGTGTGTGTATGTGTGTTTAGCGTAAGATGACCTCTCCAGCTGGCTGAAATACCTAGGATAGTTTTCATCTGAGCTGAGTCTATCGTCCTCTTGATATTCATTGTTTTGTTGACAGATAAGTTGCCGTGAGAATGACCTGTCAATGTCTTGTCTTTGTTAGAAATTGAAGCATAATTTAAGTGGTGTAGTAAATACATGGCTTCCATTGACTATCATACAAAGAAGGTCAGAATTTTACACACAAAGGGGTACAGTCTTAGACTGCAGTAAATGCTTACAATTTGAACCTGGATTGAAATCTATGTATTAACCATAACTTGACTGCTCACCATCATATGCAAATGCAAGCAAATGCTATCAATGTAAGTCCAGTGTAAAGATTATCAGGTTTTAATTGTGCACAGTATTAATTATTCATTGTTGAGTGAGTACGTGTATTTAGCCTTCATGCGTATGGCTCCTTACAAACATGGGTCAACGCCGACAACTCCAAATTTATACATTTACAAATTTCAACAGTGTATTTCCTTGAAGTTACTGAACTTGTGCATTTTCTATGCATAAACTTTATTTTTTTGAGTTTTTTATCTGTGGTTGTGCACATTAGCCAAAGTGTAGACCATAAATTATCTTCAATTAAATGTCTCTCCCCAGCAAAAAACATAATCTGTCAACATGGGGGCCAAATGGGTTGTTATAACTGTCAACTTGATAGCTTTAAGATTTCGTCTTATAAGCTGATAAGAATTTTAATCTGGTGAAAATAAATGACCACATTGGCAGTATTGAGGTCACACTAGTTAGTCAATGGTTTCTTTGCCGCTAACTGTGAAATGGCTGTCGTAACCTTGAAAAGTTGTCCAATGGAGTACCATGGCCCCAGATTGAGAACTATCGTTTACACACACTAGCTCTGCAACTACACATTTGATCTTTTTATTTTGGAAAGCTAAATGAGCAAAGTTTCTCATATGATGTTACAGCTTTGTGTTGAGTATATACATAAACTACCAGAGTAACTGCTTGTTAGATTTTCCCAACCCTTTGTCCTCATTGAAATATCCATTGGATCTGTTGCTGATTTCACTGTGAAGAAATAGCTAACCATCCCTGGGTCAAAACACTTCCTATATATAGCAAGTTTAATTTGAAATATGAAACATGGTTGAAATTCACGTCAGTTGCATGCTTGTCTCGTCTCATGATCATGATAATCAAAGGTCAGCTTTCACGTTAAAAGTGTACTCTTTCTGGTAATGAATTATAGACATTCAACAACACGACAATAAATCTTTTGTGAGTACAGTGTTCACATTTTACTAGTAACAAGCTGCTATTGCAAAATAATGCTCAATAAATGGGTTGGGGAAGGATTGCTGATTGAAAATAGTGGATGTTTTTGCCAGGTTTCAAACATAAGGTTCATGTATATTATTCAAAATGTTACAGTTGATAGGCTTAGTTACTCAGAGAAGCGGAATTGAAGGTCAGTGAATATTATTGTTATGTTGGTCATCTAGGATGGCCAGTTTCTAATTTCTGCTTTGCAGACTTCTCATTCTACAAATGAAATTCAAATGATCAGAGAAAAGAAAGTTTTGTTCAAAGTTTAGATTACATAAGAATGTGAATGTCTAAAATATTAATCAAGCCAAAAGATAATTTGATTAAATGTACATTTTAAGTCCCCAAACAGATCGTGATCAATTAAGTCATTTCATCAAGCTGGCCTTGTATGCATTGAAATAATGATGTGCAATATTAAAAGCCAAAAAAAGTCAAGCTTTGAAATGTGGTGAATTGACAATGTCATTTTGAATGATTTCATTTTACGTCATAAAGACTCTCTGGTTCCTGGTATTTGTGCAGCATTTCCTGTTTTTTGAAGGGATTTTTTAGTTTCTGTTGGAGGTTATGTTTTACTTCCTAGTTTCAGTTCTTGTGTGATGGTTAGAATGTTGTAAAGAAATATGAATGGATCATGTATTGTGTAGATGTCGTACCAAGTCAGTTGTACTGATAGAATGGCAAATCTAGTGGGAAATAATGACAAATCAAAATTGTTATTAGACTTAATTATTTAATTTTTTTCTCTGCACAGTTTGATAAAAATAGTAAACCTGTTGCAAAACCTAGTTTTATTTCATACGATTGTTGAGAGGTGTACAGCTACCCTGATATCATTTTGGCATGGTGGTAAATTAGAGCAAGAGTCATATTGACCTGGCTAGATGTATAGTAAAATGTAGCCATGCTTTGGCTGGCTGGCAGCCAAAGTTTGCTGAAGACCTTGTACTATACAGATGTTCTTATAATGTAGTCAGTAGTACGTGTGGTTGATAGAGCAGTGACTTAGACACGTGTAGTCTGTGGTCAGTGTACATGTATATATTTTGTGTGAAGTCAGTCCTTGGCATTCTTCTGAAATTGTGATTTAGTGATCATGACCTAGGTACACACTGAAAATATGGTCACCATGTTTTTCTGATAAGTCCATGCTTTTTAAGATATTGACTGTATTCAGTAGACAGCTGACCTTCCATATGCTTTGCATTTCTCTGTACCCAGTGAGGACAATTCAGAGAGGTCTATCATTTACAAGGGTCAAGGGTCAACAGAGGCAGACCACAAATACAACTTCAATATGGGTCCCACCAAGGTGTGGTACTGTTAGTTCAGTGGTCTTACAAATGATAAACATCAAGTCCTGGCTGCATGTCCAGCTGCTTGACTGTAGCACATGTTTGGTGAAAATTTTAACACCATAGCATGGCAAAGTTGTTGCGGAGATGAGTCTGATATTTTGCTGGTAGTGTTCAAGCCATGTAGAACCCAGTGAAAATCACAAAGCTTTCATCATAATTCAGATCAATGGGCACATTGTGTGCAATCAGCAATCAACAGAAATATGTACTGAAAAAGTACACAGTGAATTAATTATGCCTTGTCCGACAGGCCTTAGCAACCATTTCCTGTGTTCACAGAGTAACCCATTATTTGTCTGCAACTCTGTGTGCGGGTTCTTTTTGCCACCAACTGCAGTGCCCATAAAATTACAAAGCAAGTGACTGGGTTAAATTAATGTCAGGATTTTGGTTTCTATGTCCTCAAAACTTTTCTAGTTTGTGAATTCTTAAATATAATAGACATGCTTATCAGCAAGATAAAAGGCAAGAAGGAGAGACTTGGTGAAGTTTGAGATGAATAACAGCTGTTGTCATGTTCATTTCACAGTTGTCTATGATTACATTGCTTAATCCTGCATGTATTGTTGTCTTAGTATTCTTGTGTCCACATTGCTTGATTACAGTTAATATTTACTCTGCGTGATGCAGGGTGATCTGTTACATACCCTTATTATAATATTGAATATCTCTTCTACTCCAGAAAAAAGAATAATTTAATAAGTACCCATAATACTAATTGCCACAGATACGTATATGTGTAATTGTTACTGTGTTTGAACAAGTTCTGAAGAGAATGTGTATCATCTGTGTACTCACAAAGAAATCTCATTTTAAAACATTTCTATTCATTCTGTACATTTGTACATTTCTGTGTTTAAAGCCAGACGTGTTAGAATTCATGGTTTTATCATTTTTAGCTACTGTTTAAGTCCGACGTTTATCAGCTCAGCAAGAAATATGAATTCTAATTGTAGCGTGTCTGTGTGCATTTTAGCAGGACAGATGGGCGGCAGGGCCACTGTGTTTTCCTTATGAGTAGATACCGTGTTACCAACATGGTGTATTGTAAAGGCTGTTACAGTTGCGTATGTCCTTGACCCAGCTTAATGGTATGCTAATTTTGAAGCTATGTTTGCAACGTGCCTGTCTGCAAGTTCTATGTATGTACAGCCATAACTCATGTTCGCTTTCTGTCTATATGTATGTCAAAACGATAGCTTCACAACTTTGATTATTTATCACACAATAAATTTGCATTTTAGAAAAAAACTGTCATTTCCAATTCTGTTCCGCAATTTTTAGATCGCTAAATCAGATGTACTTTTTACAAAATATAAGATTACAACTGAAGAATGGCGTAGAAAATCAGTTCCGTTTAGTGAACCATCAAATCAGCATTGTTAGCTTTGACCCTCGAGCGTTCGCACGTACACTGTACTTCGTCCACAAGCTATTGTTCCCGCCAACCAACCATTCATACCTTACAACAATGGGAGACACCGAACAAACTTTCCAAGCATGGTGCGAGGCAGCAGGCCTT
>LD344527.1:95921-112309 GCA_001465055.1 Ptychodera flava | reverse complement strand
TGTATCACTGGCTGTGTTCAACACCCCTGGTTGTATCACTGGCTGTGTTCAACACCCCTGGTTGTATCACTGGCTGTGTTCAACACCCCTGGTTGTCACACACAGAAGTAAACCTCATAGCCAAACATTTACGGAGTTGTTTGTATTACCCAGTTCGAGAGATCATCAGAAATAAACTAATGTTTTCTTTCATCCACTTCTTTCCAATGGAAGTACATGTACAGTGCAGTGCTTTCTCAAAAATAAATATAGAATTAGTAGCTTGTCATAAATGGTCTCTGTAAAGAATTCCTCTGTATATGACCTGCAACTTTAGGAATGACATGATCTAATAATATTTAAACTATATTTTTGTGTTCACAATTTGAAATCTACAGAATGTAAGAAAGAATTGAGAGTGGAACAATGGAAACCATGGTGTTGTGTTCATTTCATACAAGATTTATGTATTGTAACATCCTGCATACGTATTATGTAATATTACAGGGTGAAAGCTACACCTCATTCTGACACTGTTCATGTTATTTATGAATTATTCATGATCCAACTGAAAGTACAACATACTGGATACCAATGTTTCAGTTGTCAGTTTTACTTAAATTTCATATCATCCCTCCACATACCATAATGCAGTGTCATTTGTCTACAGTCTGCAGTTCTTGATCCATATTCACGTCATGCTTCATTCATAGTGAAATGCAGTTATCAAATTTATGTCCATGTATCAAATTTGTGTTAAGTACTTCAGTAAAATTGATAATTAACAGATTCATAGTATTAGCATTTAAGAAATTCAATTAGTTAATAGTATGTGTGATAATATTGAACTCCCATCATTTTGCCAGCCAAAGCTGAAAATATACTCCATTTCATTTGTCATGGGGAGTTTGGTTTTAAAATGTAAGTACTATGACACGGTTGATATGATTGATGTTTCCTCCTAGTTTAAAAATTTTTAGCATCTGTAGTGTCACTTATACAAAGATTTTATGAGAGAAAAGATTTCAATAAATCATGGAGACAGCAAAACTGAAGCTGTTAATTCCGTGACTGTAATTTTGTCAAAGATTCCGTATCATTATAAGAATAACAAAATTCAGCATATGAATCATTTCAGTAATTTTTTATTTTTGAACATTGATTATTTTTTTCAATTTCCCAAATTTACCTAAAAAAATAAAGCAAAACTGAACATTTTCTCTGGTATTTGACTATTTTTTGCTTTGCATAATATTTTCTAATTGTAAGTGTTGCACAACGACTGAAATGGAAAAGAAAATCTGCAAAGCAGCAGTGTTTATCTGGGATCATTTCTGTCTTGCAGGTTGGAATGGAAAACATTGTTCACAATTCAGCATTGCATCTGACAGCAGAGCAAGCTAAACAAGCAAGTCGTCTTATTGATCCAAGAGCAAGCATTGAAACATCCATTGCTAATGGTATGCAAGATGGCCACCCTTGCAACCAGAATATGGATGCAAATCACCATGGAAACCCACCTAATCTTCCTATGCATCTGGACCCAAGATTACCACATGCAGCATTTGCTAAAGAAAATGTAGCATTTCCCACTAGCATGCCCCTGGCACCTCCTCCTCCGTCAGCAGCCACCAAGGATGGTATACAGCATCGGGGTCACTGTCCTCCTATTGATATGAGAAATATACAGCATGCCATGTTCCAACCAGAAATGGCTAATGCATTCTATGGAATTAGAATGGAACAATCTAAGGCTATTATGCAGGATAAAAATATCAACAAATCTGCCAGCAAACTGAGGCATACAGAGCCAAATAGACAGCTTGATCCAAACAGACCTATGGACTTAGGTAGACATACAGATCCTAACAGGTCGACTGAGGTAGGGAGACAGCAAGACTTGCATAGATCTGATGGTGTTGGGAGACAGGTAGATGCCAATAGACCTGCTGATTTGAACCACTCAACAGATGCAAATAGACATCTAGATGTGAACCGACCTGCTGACCCAAAGAGACACATGGAACTGATCAGACCAGCAGATCATCAGAGGCACATGGAAGCAAGCCGACAACCAGAGCAAAGCAGACCTATTGACTTAGGTAGACCATTAGATCCAAATAGACAAGCTGAGCCCAAGAGACCTGTGGATCTACACCGACAGACAGAACTTCACAGACAGATAGAGGCACACAGACACTTAGAGCCCAGCAGACAGCCAGCAGACCAACACCGACACATTGATCTCATGAGGCAGACAGATCCACACAGACACATGGAGCAAAATAGACAGGCAGACTCACACAGACACCTGGAGCAGAGTAGGCAGACAAACCCACACAGACACATTGAGCAAAATAGGCAAACTGACCCACACAGACACATGGAGCAAAATAGGCAAACAGACCAACACAGACACATGGAGCAAAATAGGCAGGCAGACCAACACCGACATATGGAGCACAATAGGCAGACAGATCCACATAGACCTATTGAGCAAAACAGACAAGCAGAACAAAATAGACTAATAGAATTGGGTCAAGTACGTGGTCAAACAGAAAGGCCATCATCCAGAGATGGTGTGGAGAACATGTTTTCAGAAATGAAAACATTATCACCTGTAGACGTGGCTGCTGAATCTCTTCTGTCTCTCAGCTCATCATTTTCAAGGAAATCTTTTCCTTCTCAACATAATCAGTCAGAGCCCAGGGACACGCCTAGTAGTTCAGAGACGAAAGGTCATGCAACAAATCCACCGATGTGGAGCTACCCAGCATCCAGTATGGGTAGTTTAAATGCTAGAGAACATACTATGGAGGGTACAGCATTCCATATGACAATGGACAGTAAGATGGAACCAAAGGCTATAGATCGAACCATGCCTATGCAAAGACACGCCATTGACAACCAAGAGAGAGCCAGGACTTCAGAGAAAACGTCTGTTGTAGCAAATTTGAGTACACATCCACCAGCTGGTAATGTGTTCACAGAACCAACAAAACCACGAAGTATTGAAAGTCCAATGGCAACACCACAAGAACATTTTAACTTTACTTTTCGAGGGCCTAGCCCAAGAAGAGACATTCCGTCACCGATGGTGAACAGAACACCAACAGACTCACCAAGAAGAACTCCACCAAGTACAAAGTCTCCCTTACCATGGCCTAGAACGCCACCAAGTACAAAGTCTCCATTACAGACCCCGCCACGTCCTTCAACGGCTTCTTCTTCAAATCAGGAAGAAACACCGACAAGTCACCTTGACAAATATCACTGCTTCATAGAAGATGAGAAAATTTCCATTCCAATGTGTGGATGTGTTGGTGAGTTTTCAATCCCTGTGTTTGGGAATATTCATTGATGGCAAAGTGTATTGAAATAGAAATTTAGACCCCTGCTGCCAGGAAATGTTTGACTGTTACTTTCAGTTCCAGTATTTTTGTGACTTTACAGGACCACTATATGTCAGTATGTTTTCCCAGACAACAATGTTGATAGATACTCCCATTGATACTCTACAAAGGTGAAGACCCTCATTAGCAAAGAAAATCACAGAAACATTAATTTTTTGTAACATGATTTATTTGGAGATTCGTAATATTTTATTCCCACATACAAATGTATTTAGACTTGGTTCAAGTCTGTGATTTATGAATGTTTGAGTGGAGTGAACACAATGATTTGTATTTTGCTTTCATGTGAAATGCGCGCGTGAGTGGACGCGATGAGTAGGGTGAACGCGATGAGTGGAGTGAACGCTATACAGCGGAGTTTCACCCGGAATCACAGACTTGGCTTTCTTGCACGATCTGCGTTGCTATAAATTATTCATGAGATGACGTTTTCTTTACTCATATATTATTCATAAGATGACATCACTAAATTTTACAGATTGGGAGGAGTTACCAATTGACCCAAACGAGACGTGCATAAAACTCACATGGCGTTGTTGACAATTATGTCGAGTGCGATCACTCCCACAAAATTCAGCACGACCTCTGTTGTATCACCGAAAACGCGTGAAAATATCTGTGTTGTTTGTGGGGCCCATGTTGCAAAATGCGAAAATCGTCGCCGGTTATTCAAGGACTTAAAAAGACACCGTCCTTACAGTTGTAGCCTGTCCTCTTACGTGCCCAAAGCGATGGAAATCAAAACAATGTGGGGCGACTTCGTATGTCAGTGATTTTCCGCTGCCAGTTGGTGCGCAGACGAACACATCTTTTCCCTCCATGTAACTCTCAACAAGCTTTCTTTGGTAATCTCGCATGATTAGCGATGGTCGACCGATCAGTTGTAAAACGCGGTTGATGTACGAACTTGATGCCATTATTCGCCCAGATATAAAACGCACTCGATGTCTAGCTTTGCACGGAGATGACAACAAACTTTGTATATAATGTATGCAGAGGTTTATTAGCATGCGTTCTTCTTATTGGCCAGAATAACGGCGGGGGCTGTCAATCATTTTGTATTTGCTCCACGTCACTGTGTACACAGTCCGTCTCACCGCCTGTACTTTGCAAGAAGTCCAAGTCGGTGGATCCGGCAGAAACTAACTCACTACTGCGCAGACTCAAACGTGACGCATTCAATCGCTGGGAAAACCTGGCGTGAGCTGCCAAATTCCGGATAGGTTTGTACGAAATAGGAATGACACAAGAGAAACTATTATAAATGATTCTATTTTTTTAAAATTCACCGACTTGAACCAAGTCTAAAATGTATTTAAAGAGTGGATACATAATACATCAATGCTGTATGATTTTTGTCACACCGCCTCACTTTGAATTATCTGACAATTTCAGACAATCCCAATGAAAAGGATGAAGGGCCATACTACACACAGCTTGGCACTGGTCCATCGTTAGCAGCAGTAAGGGAAATGATGGAAAGAAGGTAAAATACTTCATTTGCCAAAATAGTGTTTATGTAACATGTTGAATGCAAAATATCCACTTTCCAGTCAGGTTGTAACAGACCTTAAGTACAGTGTTTATGAAAGACATGGTGTGCTTCTCTGTTTCAATATCATGTCAAGATAGTAACTGAATCTTGCTATTGGCATGTTCCCAATGTACACTGTAAGCTGTGTTCCTTTGTACACTGTGAGTTGTGTATCACTGAAATACACCTGTCAACTATCACAGAAATGAAATAGTAGATATAATGACTTGTTGAAATTAGCTGCAGCCACGTTACATGCAATAAGTGTGTACCTTGACTCATTTTCTTTGAGGAGGTTACAATATTAATCTTAATCATATTATTTTAAACCCGATCGTTAATTGAATTTCAGAATTGGTCAGAAAGGTAAAGCTGTGAGAATAGAACAAGTGCTGTACACTGGTAAAGAAGGCAAGGGTTCACTTGGTTGTCCCATTGCAAAGTGGGTAAGTCTGACTCTTATACTGGGTTGTCCCATTACAAAGTGGGTACCGGTAAGTCTGATTCTAATACTGGGTTGTCCCATTGCAAAGTTGGTAAGTCTGATTCTAATACTGGGTTGTCCCATTGCAAAGTGGGTAAGTCTGACTCTTATACTGGGTTGCCCCATTGCAAAGTGGGTAAGTCTGACTCTTATACTGGGTTGCCCCATTGCAAAGTGGGTAAGCCTGATTCTAATACTGGGTTGTCCCATTACAAAGTGGGTGAATCTGATAGCAGGTTGTTCCATTGCAAATTATGGCTGATAGTTTGAATTGGGTGATACACTTTTTTGCCATTATGTCCTTGTTTTGAGTTATCTTTTACAAAGCCAAGTGTTCAATATACTGAGCCTTCTGCTAATCTATGACAATCACAGTTTTTTGAAATTACACTTTCACTTCAGCTTTCCTTTTCATGTGGCTATGAAAGGATTCCTGACTGTGTTGGTAAAAGCTAGAGCACTATATGCTAATTCAATTGTTGGTGTTCTCTATTTATGAGAGTTTATATGAGTCACATGTTTACAGTGTAGTCTAGGTCACATGTATGCCATTTATGGAATCTGTAGTACGGTATACATACTAGTTCAGAATGAGATAGCGCCCTCTCTCTGTAAGTATCCTTTTGAAAGTGTAATATTCCCATTTTGTTGAAGAGTAGACAATACACACCATTGAAAGGCTATATGTGAACTTACACTGTAAGCCCCACACACCATTGAAAGGCTATGGGTGAACTTACACTGTAAGCCCTACACACCATTGAAAAGCTACGGGTGAACTTACACTGTAAGCCCCACACACCATTGAAAGGCTATGGGTGAACTTACACTGTAAGCCCTACACACCATTGAAAGGCTACGGGTGAACTTACACTGTAAGCCCTACACACCATTGAAAAGCTACGGGTGAACTTACACTGTAAGCCCCACACACCATTGAAAGGCTATGGGTGAACTTACACTGTAAACCCCACACACCATTGAAAGGCTATGGGTGAACTTACACTGTAAACCCCACACACCATTGAAAGGCTATGGGTGCACTTACACTGTAAGCCCCATCATACCAGAATTACAAGTAGCAGTTCCTCAAGAGATAAAGAAAGTAAATGCACGTCACTAGTGAGGAATGCTTTATGTAGGCAGTATTTTCAGTGACAATGGCTAATCACTATGTTTGATATAAATCAACAATAATTACATTGAGGCTGCTAAGTTACATCATACCCGGTAATATGCATGTATAAGTGTAATTGTAATCTTCAGAATTACTCTTGTTGTACATTAACTGCAGTATTTTACCTGACTGAGGAATTTACACATCAGTGCTACTAGGTGCCATTTCAATTGTCTCAGTGATTAAGATATCACAGTGATTTATGTCTTTGGATGAAGGTTTACAAATTGTCTATATTGAAAGTTTACAATGATTACAACAGAACACTGCGGTCACAGGGCAAAATCTGACAATTTATGCTGGTAATATCTTTCTGAAAATGAAATTGAGAATCGAAGTTCAAAACAATGTGAAGGGGAGCATAGATGGTAATCAGACTGTTTCTCTCTATCCAGGTTATTAGAAGATCAGGACCGGAAGAGAAGGTGCTTTGTGTCGTTCGCCATCGATCTGGACATTACTGCCAAACTGCTGTCATCATTGTTGCTATAGTTGCATGGGAAGGTGTACATTCAGAAAAAGCCGACAACACGTATTCTTGGTTGACAGACAAACTCTCCAAACATGGTCAGCCAACAGTTAGACGATGTGGCACCAATGAAGAGTAAGAATTTCACAATGGCTTCAGATTGGAAAATCTTTAATTTTTTGATGATTTATGTGTTATACATCTCTGAAGCTTCCTGAAATGTTCTGTTATTTTCTGTAGTGTTAATCAAACAAAACACATTATCTTAATGCTGCTGTTTCATTGTACTTCAACCTGACATTCAGTGAGAAGTTGAAGGTATTACCGGTGTTATTACAAGATCACAGGTGTTATCCTGTCTGACAGTCTCTGATTGTGCTTCGCGGATAGAATATGACGAAGATCCTATCTATGTGTCAAGTTAGTTAAACTAGACATCACCACAGTCCGTCTTTCTTGTCTTGATATATCATCACACTTTTCAATGGTTTTATTTACAGGAAAAGCTGCGCTTGTCAAGGCTATGACCTGGATACATGTGGTGCATCTTTTTCCTTTGGTTGTTCCTGGTCCATGTATTACAATGGATGCAAATTTGCCAGGAGTAAAACACCCAAGAAATTCAAGTTAAACACAACAGCTGACTCAAAAGAAGTAAGTACAGAGTGTTGGAGTTTCTGAAGATTGTTTGAATCGTTAAAAAGTTCAAATTTTAATGAGAAATTTCTGACTTTTCTGCCTTTGGTGGGTATCTCTGCTGGTGGGTTGTATTGCTCCAAAGTCTATTTGAAGCCCAGCTCAGCCATGCATTCATTGCTTTATTGGAGTTTGTGTGTGTTGTATGCTAACATGTCTGTGTGAGAGTGTGTGTGTGTGTGTGTGTGTGTGTGTGTGTGTGTGTGTGTGATTCATTGAACTTTAGCTATGTGGAGGGGTAGGGGTTCAAAACTAACAACTGACAGCTTTCTCATTGCACCACCTTTATTAGAGGTGAGGATGTAGTCAGTTGATTTGGATTGCAGACCTCTTTGCTAGTTGAGATCATAGAGTTGTGGCTTCAATTTGACCAACAAACTACTTGATTTATATTTCTATTTTCCACATGTAATGTAATTCCAAAATAAATTTATAATTGTTCATCGGAAAGATGCAAAATAATATTACTTGGTATTCTACTTTTTATGTATTTATTGTTCAAAAATGTGCAATGTTTACATGACATTGAAAAGATGGCTGGTTGCCTGGTTAAAATGCAGTGTTTGTAGCCTATTTTGTCTGAACACGCAAAACCTTATGGTGGTTTATTTATTATTTTTGACAGGAGGAAGAGTTGGAAAAGCGACTGCAAACTTTAGCAACTGAAATTGGACCATTATACAAGCAAATAGCACCAGATTCATACGGTAATCAGGTAAATGTTCTTCTACTCGATCATTTACTTTTGTAGATGGAAAATCTTGATGAATATACAGATTCTTTGAAATGATCTTTTTTCGGTAACATCATCAGAAAAATATATTCAATGTACTTGATGTTCAAATTCATTTTTAATCTATTCAGTAAACATAATTATTCAACGCTTTTAATGTCAGATGCCTAATATCAATGAGATGGGTTTAGAAAACAAAATGTTTGACTTGTTTACATTTGTAAAATAAGTTTCAAGGAAGCCCAGCCAGGTGTACTAGACAAAAAATAAAAATGTTTTTCAAAGTTTGATGTTTTCTGAACCAAACTGAAGTCAACACTGATCTGCAGATTGTATGAACATTTTGAAGGCATTGCTGGTTAACAGTAAACATTTCACACATCATTGAAATGTTGACATGTGTGAAATAATTGTGTTGTCATTGTGTATTGTTGTGTATAATTATATTGTCATTGTGTATTGACATTGGAAGTAACAGTCGATGTCTCCTTTCTCATTCAAATCACAGATTGCTCATGAAAAAGATGGTGTAGAGTGTCGGCTTGGTTATGGGGAAGGTCGTCCATTCACAGGTGTCACAGCATGCCTGGATTTTTGTGCACATAGCCATAAAGACCAGCATAATATGAATAATGGCTGCACTGTGGTGAGTACATACAATATATCAATCTTTTAGAGAGTGTTTTTTATTGATTCTGTAGAGTGAAATACTCAGTAGTCATGACAATTATGAAGAGAAAAGATAGGGGATAAAACTTTCACTTTTAAGAAGTCATGTTAACTGCTAAGAGATACTATTATGTATGATTAAGCCGTAGAAATCACATTTTGTTTTAAAGTGCCTTAAAATTGCAAAGTTTGCAAATTGTTTCATTACTGGTAGAGTTGACAAGCTATAACACCAGATGATAATACCAATGATGTCATGTGTGTGTAACTCAAGGGCCGTTCTGACACAGCATTTAACAACGTTGTGAACGCCGTTGTTATGGTAAACAACGACGAAAACCACGTGTGAGAACAGTTAACGACGGTGCTGCGACGGCGTCGATCTACGGCGTCGAATTTCGTCAGACCTGCAACGGCGCGCCGACGCAAATTGTGTGTCAGAACGGTTAACGACGGTGTAAACGCCCTCTCGCGACGACTTTTGTCCAAAACATTACCTCTGACCTATCAGCTCGAGTGCACAGTACGCATAGCTGGACTCGACACGAACCATTATCTATTATCTCATGTCTCCAGCACGACTGATTGCCACCAATTATCTGAGCGTTCTCTTGTCCAGAATGCTCGGGCCACTGGCGTCAATGCATTGTTTAAATGCTGAAGCAGCATGTACATGAAACGCATGGTCGATCGCCTACGGCGTTCTTGAAAATTTCTTGCGTACTCGTCATGGTCAAACTGAAGTACGTTGTGTCCATGTTGCTGGGCATTCCTGAGGCGACGATTGAACTGTTGAATCCGTCTGGATCGCATATGAAGGTGAAAATACAGGAGACACGCCGCTACAGTTGCGTCCTGGACATCCGCCATTGTTGTTTATATCCAACCTGTACTATAGACATATATTGAACGTAGAGGGCGCAAAACACCGGTGTTTTCCTCAAAACACCGGAGGAAATTCCGTGTATGGACATAAGTAGAGATTAAGGGTTAATCCACAGGTGTTTACCAATCAAAACCGTTAGTTACCGGCGGCGTTGGTTTGGCTAGTGGGAACACAGTATCAATTTAAAAAGTATGGTTTTAAGAGTTTGTGTCATCTGATAAGCCTTTCATAATTGGCTTATTTTTAATGTGTTGGTCTATCCCACAATGCACTGTACCACGCAAGGATCATTAGAGTTCAGCATAACATTTACATTCAAAGTGTGATAACACTAACTGAAACATTTATTTCATTGTTTTTTTTGGTAGTTGCTGACCTTGACAAAAGAAGAAAACCGCACAATAAAGAAAGCACCAGAAACAGATGAACAGTTGCATGTATTGCCCCTCTACAAGATAGCACAAGTGGATGAGTTTGGAAGTGCCGAGGGACAACAAGAAAAAATCAGGAATGGCTCCCTTCAAATACTGAGTTCCTTCCGAAGAGAACTTCGCAAGAAACCTAAAGACCAAATAGTTGAGAAGAAGGGCAGAAAGGGAAGCCATGCCAATACATCTCATGGCAGTAGCAATGCCACCAGCCAAGATAATGACATGAAACAACATGAAAAGGGCATTCCTATGCCAGTTCCAACACCAATTGAACAGAAAAGACTGTATTTACATCCTGAACAACAGCAACAAAGTCATGGCATGCACCAACAATCAGTGCAACATCCAAAACAAGAACAGAGAGGAGAGAAAAGGACTGCTAATGAAGCCTTTTCTGAAAAGCAACAACAACAACAACAACAACTGAAACAGCAACAGCCAGCACAGCAACAACAACAACAGCAGCAACATCCAGTACAGTTGCCAACCAGTGAAAGTAGTACAAACGGAGCAGCTCAACTACCAGCAGCTTGGCCAAGAGATTCTAACATGCCTATGGCACCTGACTTTCATGCCATGTATCGTGGTGAAATGCCACCTGGATTAAGACCTGGAATGAATGAAATGCCAGGTCATCCGATGTTACTGGGTGGAATGTATCCATGGGCCATGCCACCAGCATTATTGCACGGAATGAGAGCCGGAATGTACCCTCCATTTGGCTACCCGTCATACATACCGATGTTTGGACAGGGGTACCCCGATTCCAGGCTTCCAGGACTTCAAGGAATGGGTTTATTTCCTAGAGCACCTGGACTTGTTGATCCAAGATTGATTGGTTATCCTGGATATCCGGGCATGGATCAAAGAGAAGATGTTAAACCAGATATCTCTAAATTGCATGCGAATTCCGAGCATCATGGTAACAAAGATCATTACAGTAAGTCTGCTGAAAGACAGAAACACAGTGAACACAACGATCAGAGTAAGTCATCATCAGTGACAAAGGAACACTTCAAAATGATACCGAATGGAGTCATCACTCACAATAATAAAGTGGAAAATGCGAAGTGTAAAGAAGGAAATCAAGCTGAAGTATATACACCATCTCATCAGCCAACTCTACCTCAAACATCAAGAGATGGATCAGGGCAATTAGCATATCGACCTCATTCTGAAGCACATCCAATGGCTGGCTCAGGATTTGTTGGCCATCCCAGAATTCCACAGAACACTGCAATATTAGCACATTCCATTGGTGGACAGAGTATGGTGGGTCATCCACACAATAGTCAATCAGAAATAGCAAAAGACTCCAAGACGTCAGGAGAGGATGAAGCATATTTCTCTGACAGTGAGCGATGTTTTATGGATCCAGATATTGGTGGAGTGGCTATCGCGCTACAGCACGGCGCTGTATTGTTTGAGGTAGCAAAGCGGGAGTTGCATGCCACAACTGCTTTGAAGAAACCCAATCGCAACAATCCAACTCGTATTGCGCTAGTATTTTATCACCATAAACATATGAACTTTAGGCACCATGGTATGAATGAGTATGAAATTAAGATGGCCAACCGACAGCTGGAAGCTGAGGAAGCAGCAAGGGCGGCTGGTGAACCCATACCGTCAACTCCAACACGAGGTAGAAAGAAAGCACGCATTGTCCAAGAGACTGAAAATACAGAGAAGGAAAATGTGCAGACTTTGAAAGAAGTTGAGGTTTCTAGCATACCTACAAAACAAGCTGTTACCATGACAACAGATAGCTTGGTAACGTTGAAGTCTTATGCATTCACAACTGTGACGGGACCGTATCAAAAATGGATGTAATCTTGTGATGATCAGTGCATTCACAACGATGACAGGACTATCGAAAGTGGATGTCTGACTATGACTCACAAACACTTGATGAGTATTATTTTTCTGTGATTTCCAATGTGGTTCTCAAACTGAAACCAGAGACTAAAAAAACTGTAAATGTTCCACCTCTCTTTGACAAGTTGTTGAAGAAACTCAAGCTTTTTATTTCCCCTTCATTTTCAAAGTTTATGAGAATCTGGTTATGTTCTTGTTGCAGTTTTCTAGTAACTGTAGTGTTGCTTTCAGCTGTTTGTAACATTGTGGACTTTCTTTATCAAAATATTTCAAGATGAACAATAAAACGGGAAAAAAATCTTCATTTTCTGAAATTTATACAAATTTTAACCCAGAACGGCAGCTTCAATATTTGTGAGAAATTACTGAAATTTAAAAGTAAGTTAAAGTTGGATGTATCATTGTATAAAATATTTGTTATTTTACTGTAAATAGGTACTATCAGTTACTCTCATTGGTTTGTGTACCAAGTATTGGATTCCATTGAATGGTATCAAAGACTTCCATGGATGGTTTCAGAGTTTTGTCAGACAATCTGACCTTGTTATGATATTGACACAGGCTGATGGTCAGTTGTTACTGCAGGGTTTGTGAAAATTGAAATCAGCTACGACAACTATGATCATATCCATTTTAAAATTCACATGTTGGGGAACTAATGTCAAGTGAAAGACATTTGTCCATTATGAGAAATACTAAGAGGTTTTGTAAAGCCTGACTATACATCCTTTTATCTATTTTAGCTCAATATCAAAACAACAGTGTTTAAAAGCAGAAAAGAAAGATGCATGGTCCATTCATGGATTCAGTGTGTAGGTCACTGATGGCAATTTTTAGTCTTCATAAGATTACATAACATATTATAGATTTATACTGGTATGTTTCACAAAAGACTAACAAAAAACAATGTTGCAGATCTTGTGAAGATGTAGACTTCAAAATGCGGCATCTAACTTTCCAAGCCAGTATGACAAATTCCATCAAGTATGTTGCAGTAATGTCTCACGGAATTTTAAACGTATGACAACTCATTTAAACTGAGGATTGAGTTTGGTAACATAACCAGATCTTAATTATGTAAGTAGATTTTGAATATTTGACTAAAACTTGCCAACGTGAATCATCAATATGGATGTAAGATATTTGTTGAAATAGATGATTGCTATGGTGACATATTATCTGTTAGCAGAATGTTGTTGTCATTATTTTTATTGTCCGACAATGAATGAAGTAAATGATTTTAAAATTGCTACAAGATTGCTGCAACAAATTATTTGGACAAGTTATAGAAATACCTTAGTATGCACAGTCAATAGAAAACAGAGACGCTGAATAATACACAAAGGGGTTTTGAACTTTTACATCGCTGCCAAGCCTACAAAGGCTAACTAACCTTTTTATGCCTTCTTTCAAGTTGTAGTTTCAGGCATTGATGCTTGCAATCTACAAATCAAAAGTATTTTTTACACTCAAGAAAAGTCTTTGTGTATGTGAATGTGGTCAGTTACATAATTCATATTTTTGAAGGAACATTGATTGATTTTAAGATAAACACTGTGCATAATCATTCCATAGTTGAATGCAGTGCAGATTGATAACAACAACATTTGGTATTTTCAAATACAAGTATTGTCTGTGATTTCACCTTTGTTTGTTGTAGTTCTCAGAGATTCAAGTTCATATCATTACTTTGCAAGGCACCCTAGAAATGGGAGCACCCAAAACACATACTTTTATTTTAAAGATACAGTCACAATTTTATTCAATCAAAGTTCATCAAACAATCAAACACATGTCTGATATATATATATATATATATATATATATATATATATATATATATATATATATATATATATCACTTTTAAACCAATAGTTCTCTTGCTTATTTACTAGCACAAGTTTTAGCTAATTTAATGTAGTGTATATATAGTGTTTTCTGTACGTATGTTGCCTCTAAGCATTTGTAGGAATTTCCAATAGAGTTTTATCTTGTGTGAAGTTAATGTCTCTTTGCAATTTAGCAAAATTATATATGGATGTATACGGCAGCTCTTAAAAATTAAGAAAAAAATTTTATAAAAGTATTTGCTGATTACTGTAATTGTCTTTTAATATAAATTCTGCCATTACTGAATCTGGTTTCGTTTTGCTAATCACTTTCAGTATATCACAATTTAGTGCAGACTTTCAAATCATTATTTATTTTTTAAAAATTGGTATCAATTGTCATGTGCATTTCTATATTAAGATGAGTGATCATTATGATTTCTGCATGATGATTGACGAAATTTGTCATCACAAGGAGAACGATATCCTGGTGATTGCACAATAGGTAACATGATTTTGACCTGTCAAACCGTGATTATTGCATGATCATGATGATAACAATGCTTATCTCATAGTATTATCAGGCACACTTGGAAAACCGCATTAAACTTGACAAAGACATGAATGAAGCTGTGATGTTTGTGTGAATGTATGTTGTCTAGTTCATAATTAATAAGGTCCTTTACATCATATTGTAAGAAATGGATGGCATTTGCACACTTCACTAGAAATGAAATCAACAGCATTTCAAAATTTTATCCCATTTTGAGCAAGGCTATGGGAAGTCTTAAACTAGAGAGGAACGCTGAGTACGACACCGACTGGAAGATTGATTTCATTAACAACAAAAGATGATGTGTTAGGTGCCATTGGTTTTGCTGAAAAAGTATCGGTAGCCAAAGAAACTGCAGATTGTTTGATTTTTGAATGCCATCAAAACAAATCAAAACCACATTCTGATCGTCCACCTTTTCCTGAAGCAGATTTTAAAGGGAAAGTGACCACAAAGTAAACTGCTCTTCATATTGCAGAGGATTAACAACGCAAAACAGGAATACTATGATTGAAAGAGATGCTTTCATTGTAGTAATGTACAAAGCGCCATCTATAGTTTGCTGACGGGAAATAAATACAGATCATTCACAATTCAAAGGATGTTGCCTCAGACGACAGATAGTACCTATGAAAACTGTTATAGAGAATCAAGGCATTGTTTTTCTGTTTGAATCAAGTTTCTGACAAAAGCTACACTATGAATTCCGTATAAATACAAAAACGTTTCCCTTGTAAACCTTTACCGACCAGCCACGCCGGTCAACGATAATCCGAGGTATCAATATAAATATTTCATGCAGTTTGTGAAAACCTGAGTTTAAGTTGAAGACAACGCTTTCCTTACGGTAGGCATACAGTTCAGTATATTAGTTTCATGTCATTTTAGAGTACGTTATTGCATCAGTTGGTTGAAATAGGCCAAACCCGGAATTCGAATCGACCACGGTACAAACAAAGCCATGTGCGCAAACGCGCATAGACGTACGTGTATTTCCATACGCGTTAGTTCACATGTGGGTTTGTTTGTACCGGCATCACGTGATTATTTTGGCGTACTGAATCTGTAGAACGCATCGCGTCCTTTTTATTCCGGAGTAGAACATGTAGAACCATTAACATATTTATCTCTTACAATCATACAAGGCGGGTCCAGGGTCATTCCACCAACTATGGTTTCCCTACCCAAGCTATCCTCCACGGTGTCAAAGCTCTCGTTTTCATTCAAAAGCTACACTTTCTTAGGTACCCCTGAGGGTGATGGCATTAAGCTATAATTGAACAATAATGAATACAAAATTTCGATCTGACAAATTACGATGTGATTTATGATTTAGCGACCCATAACTGACTATTAAACAGACATTTAAGTTAAAGATACTTAACAGTTACATTTTGAGGCCTAGATCGGTTTGGCAGCTAAGAAGTTTGAACAATTCATTTACTGCCATAGCACAATTAAGCAGCACGAACTTCATTGAGAAATGATTGCAACTTCCTCCTGTAGTATACAATCTGTACTTTATGGGCTCCATGTACATGGTTTAGATTAATCGCATCTACGGGAAAGTGCATCTGCTGACTTGCCTTTGACAGCACGATCTTTGCGAGAAGAGATGGTTTACAGCAACTCAGATCGTAAGAGTGTAGACTACGGATA
>LD344527.1:35576-66909 GCA_001465055.1 Ptychodera flava | reverse complement strand
ATCACCAGAAAAATAGAAAATCCTCCAGGCCCACCCTGAAATTAAATTCTGAACACTCCTTTCTATTGAATGGTATCAGCACGTCATTAATCGGTCAAATGTAGGGAACTTTTTTGATGCCAAGAAAATTGGACCAAAAACGTAATGTATAGGGACTGGCATGGGAAAATAACTTGTATAGGTTCGCTCAGTAACCACAGGGTTTTCATGGTCTTTAGTTGAGGTAAAATGAACAAGAAATTTAAATATTATTATTATTAATATATGTATTATTCTTGTTATTGATAGATATTATTTTGACCAATTATTAATGTTGGTCAATGTATTATTTCTATTATTAGGGACTGGTCAGTTTCTACGGTCGACGTCAAAAAGTGGCTGAAACCCCCTTTTCCAAATTTTGAAAACAGTGTGACCCCCCCTATTCCTAATTTCGAAATAAGGGTGACCCCCTGCGCGCGACAATGGTAAAACAAAATGTGGACATAAATTTTATATATATATATATATATATATATATATATATATATATATATATATATATATATATTATATTTTAAACAGTCATTCTGTGCTTTAATGAAATTGTTGACATGTCAGTGGTAAAATAGGAATTTCAAAGTGTCAATCTTAAAGTTTGAATACAGTACATTTTGAATGAGCAGTGTGAATGTATTTCACACTTTCTATGCTTAACCAGATGTCCTGAACTGTTGTACAGAAATGGATGTCAATCATTATAAAGAGGAAAAGCAGTAAATCAAAAACTTTGATGGGTGTTAAGACTTGCTAGCCATCAAATTAAATCTCCTGAGAAGCCACCAGAAAGCTATTTTAGCCAAATCTGATGTGTGCAGTGTCTGAGTCTGATGTGTGCAGTGTCTGAGAGGACCTTTCTTGTAACATTGAAACCATAAAAGCACAGCTAATAATGATGAAAACTTCCTTTTTTTGAACTGTTATTTTGTTCATATATAGCATCTTTCTACAGAAAATCTGAGACTGAAAGGAAAATAGTTGCATCAATGAGAAAGAAAGATATCTTGTCATTTTTCTATCTCTAAAATAAGTCACTGTATCAAATATATATTGTGAAATATTTGTGCATGTTGTTTTCTCCTACTGAATTCTCATAGAGAAAACAGAAAAGTATCAGGAATTTGTCATATGCTTTTCATATGAACTGCATGCAGATTTCATAAAGGTACACTTTCACTTAGCAAACATCAAGATATCTCTGACAAATATCTCTGATTTATTAAAGTATGGCGCCCGAAGGGCGCGCCGAAAAATATGAAACATCCTGATATCTCTGATATATATGTCTTGTATATATTAAAAGTCATGCACCTGAAGGGCGTGCTGAAAAATGTCTGATATATTAAAGTATGAGCTCGAAGAGCACGCTGAAAAATATTGAACATACAGATATCTCTGATATATGTATGCTTGATATGTTAAAGTTGAGCGTGTTGAAAAATATATCTGATTATTATATTAAAGTTACGCGCCCGAAGGGTGCGCCAAAAAATGCAACTGAATGATGAAATTTGTGGCTGACACTAGCATTTTAGGCAATGATGAGCCTGTGTCAAAATTCAAAAACACACTGACCTCCCCTATTGTGCATTTCAAAAACATGGTGACCCCCCTATCACCAAAGTCAAAAACAGGGTGAACCCCCCCTCCCCGGCCGAAGAAAATGACCAGTCCCTTAGGGGCTATGATTAAAATCACTGATTCACTTGTTCATCACGTTTGTATATGAATGTATTTGCATGAGTGTAAAAAAGAGATCTATGATACAAGTATGCACATACTTCACCTTTAATTCTAATCCCAAGCTGGAGTATTTTTGCCTTCAGAGATTTTTTGGCCTTCGCCCATCGAAGGCCCTAATATACACCTATAAACACTTGCCGACGTATCAGTGGCCCCTCTCTTCACATTATTACAATACAATTTCTAGTTCACCATATCCATAGACCCTCGAGTATTTAGCCAAGCCAAAGTGTATGTCACTAGTGCTCGACTACTATTGGGTACTCAAGGGGCCGGGGAGCAGACCCACTGATGGTAGCCACAAGCACAGGTGCTTGGAATTGGCACTGTAGTATACATTGAAAAATTGACCAGTTAAACTACTCAACGCGCCTATGGCCAAAAGGTACTCGCGACATCCACGTAGGGCTAACTGTATCCCCACTATGCACTACGAACTCGGGGGTTGGGGATTGAGGCACACGTACGTGGAGCTGCGTATACTGCAGTCTACACGGCAACTCCAGGTACCTGTGGGTGGAGGGGGTTGACCCACGGTTGACCTGATACTTAACTGTAGCGCCATCCGCGACCAAGAAGAGAGTGGTGCTGTACTTCAAGTACTTCCGGTGTCTGCTGCTGTTAGTCTGCACACAGTCGAGCCAAGATCTTGTTTTCGTAGTACTGGTACTACCGTACTTGTAGACATGGTAAGCTTATGGATTTATATCCCCGGATAGTTGGGCACAATCCTTAAAAAAAGGTCTCAAGTGACAACATTTATCGTGATCGGCCAGATTCTGGCTCCGTATAAATCATAGCTTTGCGTACAGCTACAGGTCTGTGTGTTCCCGGCGTTAGTTTAGGCGGCCTCCAACCATAACGCCGGTAACACACCCCTGCCATGCAGAGCTAAGCTTTGCTGTGCCGTTGCACTTGCAACTGACAATCAGATCATCGTGCGTTGCACCCATCATGGAGGTAGAAACGGATGCATCCACCCGGGTAGCTGTGGGTTCATAGCTGTGGTGTTTTCAGACTTTTACGATTTTAGCATTTTTAACCCCGCCACGGGATTAACTTAAAATCGTAAAAGTCAAAACCAGCCCGTGAAAGGCAGGAATCCCGTCTGAAAACACCACAGCTATGGACCCACAGCTACCACCCTCGTTGCTGGCTTTGTTCACCTCAAAAAAGACTTCCATGGTCACCTCAAACACTGTACCAAGATCACTTCGACCTTGTCACACTTTTCTTGTTGTATGACAACACTTTACAACTTGGCGATTAGCCGTGTACACTGAACCTGCAAGTACAATGCATTTCAGTGGCTACCCGAGCAAGGCTCAAACGGTGTAGTTGGATGTGTTCTGGCATTACTGCTCTGCAAAGCACTATAAAGTCTGGCGGCTACTCGCTTATGTCATGAGATAATAATACTGAGAAAGAGGTAGGGGTCAAAGTGACTGAGAAGCTTTAACTTGCATAACATAACATATATATTATACTCATTATTTAAATTTAATTTTACGTAAATTTTTGTTCAAAAATCTTCTTTGAAATCAGTTGATGAGCTTTCAGATTGAGTCCTCAAACTCTCAGGGATGGCCTAATTTGTTAAGATGAAGATGAAATCTGCAGATTTAGATTTTGGGAGTAAATTTTATAATTTGTGGTCAAAGTGTCATTTTGTTTATATTTTCTAGTTATGGTTTGTTGTCTCGAGGGATAACTTCATTCTTTGTGTCCAATTTGATGACAAAGTTGCAAATATGAAAGTTAAGCACCAAGTACATGTATATCATTTATGGTGCACACTGTAAAACATCATAGTTTCACTTTGTCTGAAAGTAACTAAATTTCTAATGGACGTGAGTTTATAGGTTCTTGGGGTAATATTTCTGAGATATGACAAAATTTGTACGTGTACATGTAAATTCTTCAAACCAGAGAATGTTCTGATTTTTGGCCAAAAACATTTTCTTGGAAACTACTAGACAGAGTACTTCCATAAGGAGCATACATATTCTCAGATATTCATGATAATCTTATATTCAAATGATTGTGGAGCTCCAGGCCAATTTTCCTTTTGTTATCTAAAACCATCTTTGTTGTAAGAGTAAAAAGAAATGTCTCTTTTTACACTTACATTTGATTTCAGGTGACATGTTCAAGATGTTGCAGTGGTGCAGTTTTCCCCATTATTATGTTGCTATAGATTACTTGTAATATCAACAAGCCAATATAAAGCATGTTCTGTAAATTATTTATAACTGATACTGGTAGAATCAGATAAATGTCATTGTTGTTTTCTGTGAAAAATCACAGTCATACAACCATACAGTTTTACTAAGCAACAAAGGAACAGACTCTCTTTCAAACTAGAAATTGTGTTGAAGTTTGACTTTTCAGAATCATTGTAACCATCCCTCTGACAAGTTGGGTACACTCATAGGTCTCAGCTCATCACTAACTTAGATCATGAACCTTTCACACGTAGAGGGACGTAGATGCTGATGATATAATGAGCTGATGTATTATGTCTATTTATTCATACAAATAGCAACACGTCAAGATCTATCTAATTGTGTTTTGGTATTTAAGTCAGTGGTTTATATACGGTATATGAAACGCTACTAATTGCCAAGCAGGCAGCACAAATTAATCTGTCGTGAAT
Source organism: Ptychodera flava (assembly GCA_001465055.1). Classification (NCBI taxonomy): domain Eukaryota; kingdom Metazoa; phylum Hemichordata; class Enteropneusta; family Ptychoderidae; genus Ptychodera; species Ptychodera flava. The sequence continues at coordinate 62,471 of LD344527.1, read as the reverse complement.
ATAAAAATAGTTGAATGGTTTATACAGTGCCAAAACAGCTTAGCCACACTAATATGTGCTATCATTTTTCCCCTACATAGCTGCTGCAAAACACCTGTGTAGGAAGAACATTATTGTGGAAAACTTTATGGTATAGTGGCAGAAGCAAGCTGAATCAGTAAGTGAGACATAATTCAGATATTCTTGTGTCATATTATGATAATATATAGTGTTATAGCGTTCAACATTCAAATGCCAGCTGTAGTCAGGTTCTTTTACCTTCAATGTCTCATTTTCATGAAATATAGAATTTTATCAATCCTGAAAAAAATGATAATGCTGTTGTCACTGGATATCTATTGTGGATAATGAAAAACACAGAAAATGCCCAAGATTTTTTCAAGTATATTGACTACATAAGTTACATAATGACTTTGTTGTATCTGAATGAATACTGGCATTGAGGAATTTGAGGACAGTATCAGTGCCATCAGTGCTCTGATTGGCTTTGGTACAAAGTCACCAAGTTTAATAGGCTGGCCTTCAGTCTGTTTTTACTTGTGTCAGTACTATTACTGATACAGTGTACTGTTTCTCCATTGTGACAAAGTTGTTAAGCTATTGGTATGGTACAAAGGAGAATACTTAATTGCATTCTTTACCAGCAGAGATTTCAGATATTTAGACATCTCATGTCTACTTTATGATATATAACTAGTAAAGACAAGGGACAAAGATAAAAAAATAACATTATTTTGTAAATTATAAGTAATAGTGTTGAAATATTGTAAATTAAGTCCAATACGTCACTCACTGAGCCCGAGTCCATACAGGGCCGCATTTTGTGTATAACCCTATTATTGTACACATCCCTCCATTAATCAAACAGGCGCGTTGCATGTCTCCCGTATTCAGGACTCTGCGTACTATACAAAATACGGAAAGTTATTGAACGGTCAAACTCCTATAGGTTACGGCAGTAGGTGTATAATAATGGTGGATATATGAGAAATAAGTAATGTATTTCAGCTTGCAGATCAGTTTGGTTGAAAGCATTGTTTTATTTCAGTATCAATCCAAAGGCAATGAGTTTCACTGGGATTTACTTTCGCTAATTTAACTGAGTTCAAAATCTGCAAAATGAAATACCAATGACGACTAGCAATAGGTTGTACTGTTTTAATATCAACCCAAGTGAATTTTGTATCCCAAATACCTCAAACATTTGCAAAATAAAACAAAATTGCATTAAATTGGTTTTTTTTTGTATATTATAATATATAATATTATATCACAGTAAAGTATGTCACAAGTTTGCCTAGGGTAGGCCTAAAATGAAATGAGCTCAAAGAATACCACAAAGAGTATAAGTGAAAAACCTAACACAATTCTCAGTTTACTGAGATACTTGGTGATATAGGATTTATCACAAAATTTGCATAAGACAGATCATTTAACAATTTGCCTTTCAACATTTGACCATAAATAGCTTCTGCAATGGGCACACATGTAGTACTAGCTGCAGCTCAACCTAGTTGATACACTTTAGCAATGATTGGTAAAACTGCATCGATTCAGCTGACATATTGCTCTATCCATGCTAGCTTGCCACACTGGTCAGACTCCACTGGTCACTGAAACACACTGGCACCAGAGCTTCTGTTAACACAAAATTCTACGTATTTCAAGTATACTTTCTCTAAATTACGCAAACTAAATTGACATCTGCGTAATCCGATACACATTGAAAAAAAAACAGTATCTGTAACAAAGACATGAGCACACATGGTTCCATCCAATGTGTAGTTTAAAAATAAAATGTTTGCTGACAAAAATGTTCATGATTTTTGAACATTTTGTTCTACATTTTGCCAATCACTGCCACATCATGTAAATTGTTTCCTTCAAGGCTGTACCAATACAAATGCAACATGTTCGATACAGTTCATCGTTGTCAAAAAACTTCTTTTTTTTCCATTGCTCCTGATTCATACTTGTAAACCCTGAAGATCTCCCTGTCAAATATGAACATGTAAGCTAATGCTACGCAGACTTAGAAATAATAGTTTTATGGCGGTCTGCACGCTTCTTTACGAATATCGTGAACTTTTTCCGAATATTGCAGTTGGCCATAATTGCAGTCGTGATTCCAGTCTCACTTGCTCATGTTAAAGTGGGTTCAGTACCCAAAACAGGATCAAAACATTGAAATGTAGTTGTCTGAGTGAAGATGTCATAATTTGATGGTGATAACCATGGAAGGCCCAAGACTTGACAAATTTGAATTCAGAGCAGCAATGATAGAGTTCAGGCAGCCACTATATTGTCGGAAATTTTAGACAGAAAAAGTAAAGAATTGAATACCATCAACAGAGAATAGAACAGAACAGTATTAAAGATTGTGAAACTCATCGAAGAAAAAACATTGTCACTGCTGATATTTATTGAACACTTTATTCATTGACTTTTGAACTGGTTTTCGATATCGCATATACAGCTATTTTATAGGTACTTACATGTAGTTTAAAAGTAGCTTTTTCATGTTGGATAGATACTTGTACATTTATTATCATTGGTCAATTGGAAACGCAGTACAGTACTGGATATTTGTCTAATCCATGTTCTCTCACATCATGATAATTCAGAGGATGTAGAGTATACTGCACCGTACATGTGTGTACCGGTCTTAGGCAAAAAGTAAACAAATACAGGTATTTTACTTTTAATGGTATCTCTAACCCTGTCTTTTTTTTATGAATTCAGGGATGTAGCAATATCCTTGCATGGAGTTCACCACAGAATACAAAACACTGTACTTGGAAGATTGAAGAATGTAAAGATATTGAAAGAAACTGTCACAAAGAGTGAATCACATTCTAGGACTAGATACCATAAAGTTTGGTTGACTTTGAAAGTTTGTGGAGGTGTTGGATTTGCTGGGTATGTCCATCATATGAAGCTGTATGGTGTGCAGTGCAAAGTGAAAACTAGTGGAAGAGTCATTGCTAACAGGAATTTGAAGGAAGCACCACCATTTAGATGGAATGAGTTCTGGAAATTTTTATGGCCGGAATTGTTTCATTTAATTCTTGCATTATTGGTGAGTATCTTGCATAGACATTGTTTCATGTCTTTTATAATAGTTCAGTCTGTTATGTTGGACAACATTGGTACAAACGTTATGTTATAGATACATATAGAATAGGTTCAGTGTGCCTTGTGGTGACTTGCTTGTTTCCCTGAGATGAATGCCACCAGATGTATTAGTGCCGAAGCAAGGAAGAATAGAATAGAAATTGATTTCATAAATGATGATGACCTTGACCACCATAATAATCTATTTGCTCATCATGTATTCTTTACCATGTAAGTTGATTGGTTTGCACTTGTTTGTCAAACATTTGAATTACAAAGTCAGAACCAGTGCAAGCCAAAATATGAACATGCTGTGTAGAAGTTTTTGCTTCATTTGTGTAATGCCATGGAAACAAGATATGGAACAGCATTGGAAATGAATAACTTTGAAAAGGTATTCATAGAGCTCATTTACATCATTACATGTAGCTAGGTACTCCCCTAATGACTCCATTGGGCACTCTACCGATGATTCTTCGTTCCTCCCCAAAATATTCATCCTTGATTAAACCTACAAACTATTGATAGCTATGGACCAAGGTTTATATATTCTTTGTGCGCACTAAGATATTCTATATCTACCAATGCAACATATACAGCAATGTTTACTCCAAATAACTACCCGATTGATTTCACAGATGGTGTTGTGTATGAATCTTGCGTAGCAGATACCATAATGTCCCAAAATATTTGATTCTCTATTTTTTTTATTCACCTTTTTGCCTCATACAAATTTAGTCTGTGAGAATTCACATTGTTCTTTTTTCAGAGTGCATTTGCTGTTGCTATTGTGAATATAAAGATGCCAATGATGATTGGAGAGCTTGTTGATGTGGTATCTAAATTTACATCTGACAATGCTGATACCAACTACTTTGATGAAATGAAGAAGCCAGCTATCAGACTCATTTCACTCTATGCAACTCAGGTCAGTTTTCTATTTATGGTACATACCACATTTACAACATTGCACCTTTTATTCAAAAGTATTTGAAATTCTCAATGATAGCTTTATGATATTGTTACTGTAGAATATTTACATGTTACAAGTAGATATATTCCAATCTGGCCATGGCTGCATGGCTTATAGAGCTTCTTAGCCATGTGCCACAGCTAAACTGTTTGAATGTCAAATTAATAAATAATACACCATGCACAATTATTAATTTTAAGATACATTATTGATCCATTCTTTGTTTTATCTGTTCATTTAAACTCTGAGTATGACTTACAAATGAAGACTGTATCTACAACATCTTCTGATAGTGATTTCTCCGTCTTGTCAGTTGAAATGTTGATTTATTCAAAGTGTACTGCAAAAGTTTGTTTGCAAAAGTTTTTTCTTTTCTACAAAGTAATTTGAATGTTTTTGTGAGATAGTGATATTGGACAAAAGATGCCTGCTTACAACTTAAGACTCAAGTTTTTTGAGAGTCTGTGCATACACTTGGCGATACCAAAGAATTCAAATTACTAAGCAACGGTTGCTAAGGGTAATTTCCAAAATCAAGCAAAATGCAAAGTTTTCATGGTTTTCTTTGCATAATAAAGATTTACAGAACCATACTATATCAAAAGACTCAGGTTTGTCACGTGATTGGTCAGTGACGTCACACATACATGTATACAAAATTTTCACAGCTCTATTTTAAAACGTTTCAGCTCCTACAAGTTTGCACCAAATTTTCCAAAATTTCAGAATGTAACACATGAGATACCTGTTTAGAGCCCCTAGCATGGATTAGATTATCTGTTCAAATACAAACGATTTTTGAACAGGAAAACATCTACTGTGTCAGTTTGTGAAATTTTGAAGAGTTTTACAGCGATATCTCATAAACGGCCCGGAATTTTTAGAAACGCATGCTATCTATATTCTCATCTATTACTTCAATAATCCTACCAAAAATCACCTAAATTGGTTCACTATTGAGAGTTGAATGATTTTGAGCATTTTCAAAATACCAGGAGTCGAAAATCCATAGAAAACAATGGAATGGTAAGATTTTGCACAAGCAAAATCATAGATCTTTTGAGATATTGAGGGTCTATGATTTCAATGAACTTACAGATTTACTGTGATTTAATTTCAATAATATAAGTAGAGACTGTGTTTGGATTTGTCAATGAAATGCACCATATATTTATACATGGAGTCTGGATCTATAAGCTGGATACTAAATATTTCAACAAACGTCAGGGATCAGAGAAAGCAACCATTTGATTTGCAAAATGACAGGAAATGCAAATGTTATTGTCACGATTTGTCAACTCTGTGTGTTAATGTTTATTTTTATGAATACCATTTCCTGTATGATTTTTTTCAGGCAGTTTTAACTTTTGGATACATTGCAATGCTGTCATCGATTGGTGAAAGGTTAGCCAATAGGATGAGAGCTGCATTGTTTCACTCTCTTTTGAATCAAGACATTGCATTCTTTGATGTCAACAGAACTGGAGAACTCGTCAGCAGGTTATTTCATTTTCATTTATTTCTGTTTTCAACCTTGTACAGACAGCCGCTTCTTTTCACTGAACTTTGATTTTTATTGAGATCAATTTTGTCTCAGATTTTAAATTCAACCCTGTACTGTCAATTGAAAGTAGTAACATATTGTTTAGAATACTCCTATACAGTATTTAACCAATTAATTCAATATTGATTTGAAAGATAGATCACATTTATAGTTTCTCAAAGGTGAGACATCATCGTTTTATGATATTTGAATTGACAAGATGTTTTCAACAAAAAGAGGATTTTCACACGTCATTTAGTACTCACCATGTTTACAAACAATGCAAGTTCATATCATACACATGTCATACAGAGTAAGGGAAGATAATACATCTCCAATCCTGGAAGTTATTGTACTGTCACATGAGACAATGCTGACAGATGACCCTTCTTAAAGCTGTGATGACTTTTTAGCTCCGCTGTCAGCGACGCGGAGCTTATCAAATAGGCTGATTCTCCGTCGTCGTCGTCGTCTGTCGTCCGTCGTCCCTCATCAATTGCCTTCTTCTCTGAAACCGCAAGTCCGATTGCTTTGAAATTTGATATTCAGTTCACCTAGGGTGACCTCACTTAAGTTTGTTCAAATCGTGGTAAAATTTGCATATTTGTATTTTTGGGGCATTTTTTGGTGTTTTTGGTAAAAAAATCTTCTTCTCTCAAACCGCTTGTCCGATTGCTTTGAAATTTGATATGCAGTTTACTTAGGGTGACTTCAGTCAGATTTGTTCAAATCATGGTGAAATTTACATATTTGTATTTTTAAGGCAATTTTTGTCATTTTTGGTAAAAAAATCTTTAAAAATCTTCTACTTTAAAACTATCGGTCAGATAGCTTTGATATTTGGTACATATGTCCCTAGGGATGATCTATTTCAGATTTGTTCAAATTGTGCAGAAATATGTAAATTTGCATTTTTAAGGCAATTTTNTGGTAATTTTTCCCATTTTTGGTCAAAAAATGTGTTTCTCAAAAAGTACTGGTGTAACAGCTTTGAAATTTGGTATACAGGTTTCTATAGATGAACTAAATTTGATCGTTTAAAATTATGATGAAATCTGCAATTTTTATTTTGGGGGGCAATTGTTGCCATTTTTGGTCAGAAAATTTTATTCTCACAAATCTAATCATCAGATAGCTTTGGTTGACATGTTCTTAGGGATGATCCAATGTGATATATTCAAAGTATGATGAAATCTTCAATATGTATTTTTGCAGCTTATTTTAGCCACTTTTTTCTGGCCATTGCATTGAGCTATCAAAGATTTTCCACCTTCTTCATCAACAAGTGTCACAAATAGTTATTCTCTACATAAACACAGCGGAGCTATATCGGCCGCTAGGTTGCTTGTTTTATATTTTTGTCACATTATAATATCGTTTCAATCAAAGTCATGGTAGCGTCAACTCAGATGACTTGTAATTTGGTGTAGCTTTACCAGTACAGCTAATCATAAATAGTTATACAACAAATATAAAAATATAATAACTAAGCGAGTCAAGATCAGAGTTTGTGTAATAATAATAAGATCTAATGAAGGAGTTATATTAAAATGGCATTCTAATATTTCATTTCAGGTTGACTGCTGATGTTCAAGATTTTAAAAGTTCATTTAAATTATGCATTTCTCAGGGATTACGCAGCACTACTCAGGTAAAGTGAATGTTTATTTCAGTGATACTTTCACCACAGCTAGAATGACAGTGTGTCAATATCAAAAGTATATCCTAGCTATTAAACACTACACCCAAAACAAGTTTTTGTTTCACCGTTGTTGAGTCCATTACAGAGTGGTATGTAATTGTTTAATGCATTAAATCCTTAGTTTGGATTTAAGTAGTTTGAAGTTGTTCTATATTACTGTCTTGGCATTGGCAGCATCATGGCCCAGTGGGTAGTGCGCTAGACTCACCATTAAAGGATGATGAGTTTAATACAGAGTATGGCTGTAGTAATAGACTCACTATCAGAGGATGGTTAGTTTGACACTCTAGCATTGTGTTGTACCTTTTAGAATAGTCCCTCCAGCATATGCATGGTACTCCACATTACACGATTTGGTAGTGACTGTGGGTAGATTTGGTAGTGACTTTGGGTTGATTTGGTAGTGACTTTGGGTTGATTTGGTAGTGACTTTGGGTCGATTTGGTAGTGACTTTGGGTCGATTTGGTAGTGACTTTGGGTTGATTTGGTAGTGACTTTGGGTTGTTTGGTAGTGACTTTGGGTTGATTTGGTAGTGACTTTGGGTTGATTTGGTAGTGACTTTGGGTATCTCATCATCTAAATGGATGTCTTGCCCCTTTGATGATGGATTAAAAGTATAAATATCCATGAAAGTTGGGATACATGTGTAAAATTTATGGACATGTGTCTCACACTGCTTATAACACTATTGTTTGCCCATGTCAATGCAGGTCATAGGATGTGTGGCGTCTATTTACATGTTATCACCCAAACTGACAGCTGTGATGATTGTCATAGTTCCTGTAATGGTATTAGGTGGTACTATCATTGGACATGTATTACGTAAGCTATCAAGACAAGCACAAGAACAGGTACGGTGATGCTGATTGGTTTTCTTCATATTACCAAGTTACTATGCCAACAAACCACAAGTAAAAAATGGCAATTACATCTTCCATATCCTGGCTGGTGTTTGTCAATTTTGCTAATTCTAGGAAAAGTGAAGTTTTCCCTTGTTGAGTGTAGCATAGCCTTTCAATGGTTGTAGGAACCTACATGGAGGATCAAGATGTCCATACTTGTAGCATTATGCCAGTCTACAAGTTGCAATTTCCAAACTGTTATTATCTTAGAAAATTTCTCAGACTTTTGCAGCCAAACACTGTTTACATCATTTTCATCTCTTAATGATGATATCACTAATAACGGGTCTCCACAGAAGTGAAACAGATGATATCAATATTCTGTGACCTTATTGGTATGACTTACGTTCACAGTAGCTTTCATGTCATGTCGTCTATGAAGCAAAGCTATTGTTCTCTATGCACATCTTTAATTTAACATTGATTTCTTCTCAATGTTCTAGATCCCTCTTTAACTTCAGTAAAATGCTTAGACTAAGTACATGTTAATTTGGAAAAAAATATGATTTCTTGTTTGACTAATTTGTAGAATTTACATGTGCAGCAACAGTCATATCAGAGTGGAATAACAAACAGTTTCCAAGATACTCTATCATGGCCTTGTTACATGATACCTGAGATACTTTATATATACCGGGGATATGCTGTATCATTCCAACCTGTGAGGTGTAGATTTTAAGATCTAACGACTACATTTTTGTGCTTTTCTGTTTAAATAATCTACTCCTGACTTTTATGACAGTTTTGTCTACTCATTTGCTGTAGGTTGCTATGGCAACATCAGTTGCAGATGAAGCTCTTGGAAACATTCGAACAGTGCGAGCCTTTGCCATGGAAACCAAAGAACATGAGTTATACAGAGCAGAGTTGGATAAAGCCAGTAGTTCTAATTTAAAATTAGGGTTGGGTATTGGATTTTTTCAAGGAGCAGCTAACTTTGCATTGAATGGTAAGGTTTTACCCATAAACCATTGCGAAAAGTGCTTTTGGAGCAAATGTGTGACATAAATGTATTGATTTGTGAACAGAGTTTTGAAATGTTCAAGTCTGGATCAATTTATCAGTTATGTCAAAGTCCATCTCTGTCATGCTGTGGACTATGAACACAAAACTGTCACATCCTTGTAACTTGTAAGTGCTTTTATTTAAATTGTAATACAGACTGCGATGGCAATCGACCATTGTTTCTCATGACAGTTTATTGAACAGAGCAATATTAAGAATACCAGAAATGTGAATGTTTTCTTCACAATATCAAACTCCAGGAGTTTCTTGCTGTTCCCTTTTTACGGTACATGCTACACTTGCACCAAAGGCTTCAGTACACCATAGCAGAGGAGAGGTCCTAGACTAGTAGATTACTTTCACGGTTTATTTTCATCAAAATGGATTCATATTATGTCAATTTGATGTTGTTGTCATCAAATGTTACTGATTCAGAGACTTTCCACCACTGTATTCATTAATCATATCAACATTGTGTTTGTCTATCAGGGATTGTGTTGTGTGTTCTCTATACTGGTGGATACTTGGTGTCAGCCAATGAGATGAAAGCTGGTGATCTCATGTCATTCTTAGTGGCTGTTCAGACAGTTCAAAGGTCACTAGCCAGTATGTCAGTTCTCTTTGGTCAGGCAGTTAGAGGCATGAGTGCTGGAGCCAGGGTATTTGAGGTAAGACGTCCCTGCTTACAAATACACACTTTTGTAAAATGACATGACATAAATTGGTATTGATCCAATACCATTGTTTGTTTGGTTTTGCTTTGATGTGGAGATGTTTCTCTCAAACAGCAAAGTGTCCTTCTATAATGCTATGATGCTTATAGGGCTGGAGTAAAACTAGCAGGTAATCAAAGTTACTGTCACATGGTCTGAGATCAATTTGATCGTAGACCATCTATTTGATCCATTTTGACCAATATGTTGTATTGTTTTAATACTGGAAAACCTGAACCTTCTTCTATTTAAACCTAGTTCAGCCTTTATTACATGCCTCGATGTGAGTGAAAATCAGTGCATTGATTTGAATAGGAAACATCTGGGGAGATAGCAGGCCGGTGAACGACGTACTGACCGCTTTCCGTGGTTACCCTGTCCAGTGAAGCCCTTGGACATCAAAGTAGACACTTAACACTAGATGTAAAATATCCATGTGTGCGCTGCTATTTTGACTTTTGTTAAAATCTGTTTGATACTGATCGATAATGGTAAAATTGTTTGAAAATGCCCTGCGTGTAACTGAATGTCATATAGCATTCACTGTGAAGAGGCATGTAATAAAAATATTATTGCCTGAATACATGGGTTTACGTGCCCTCGCAGCAAGAGACAATTTGCCCTCCTGGTGTCGGACAAACTGTCACCTGCTCTCGGGCACATAAACCCATGTATTCAGGCAATAATATATAATATTCTATTCCTGTAAACAGGACCACAATGCTTGTTTTTGAGCAAAGAGTAATCTATATTTCTTTTCTTTTTTTGCAGTACATTTTAAAAGAAGCAGAAATGCCAGTTGAGGGTGGCAAAATCATTCCATACCATAGTCTATTTGGTAATGTGGAATTTAGGAATGTCAGTTTTGCATACCCAACAAGGCCAGAACAGGTATGTTAGTTTGCTGCCATTACTAAGGTACACTCCCTTGTGACTGGATTAGAAAATAGTAATGAGATTGCAAGGTGTGATGAACATGTAGGAGTGAGAAAATCCACTACCCCATGGGCTACATGTAGTAGCCATATAAATCAGTAGCCTAGCCACAGTTTCAACAAGTCCTGTATTCAACATTGTAGTCATCAGCTGAATCATCGTCTACTCCATTGGACTATAGGCCAAAACTACAAGCCCAGTCATAAAAACTACTTGCCTATAAGCTTGGCTCATATATATATTTACCTCTAAAATGCTGTGATTGAAAATTGCTACTGGTTTCAGTTTTATTTTGATGATTCACTTCAGGCAAAGCGGCAGATCTGTGGTATTTTTTCTGAGTCATGAAAGAATTTTGAAAAGCAATCCTGAACTCCACCGAGGTTGATCTAACATTATATGAACACCAAGTGAAACCCCAGGAAACAGTTTACACTTTGTTCAAACAGCAGTTAGCAGTGTACAAATTTCTGGTAGATACCAAAAAGTGCAGCATCATTTGGGTTTTGTGTTTTGAATCACCTCAAGTGAGTATGTAACATTCATTGCTGCCATGGACAGTATCAAGGTAAAGCCATTGAACTTACCATTCAAGTTTTTGATTTCTGCATGAATGTAAATTGATCAATTATTTTACAGTGGTTCACCAAACTCAGTCTGGCGAAATGATAGACTGAGTGGCTTTACCTAAATTACTTCTCATCCCATACACTGTACAATTGAATTTTATCAACACTTCCTTACATTTAATACTTTCTTATTGATCAAAAGCTAAAGCAGCTGATCAACAATTTTAGATCAGTCATTGCTGGTTGAAGGTGATAGGTTGTCATAGTCACATTCTCAATGGTTGCTGTCATGCCATGGTGTAATATAAACACTGTATGGTTGACTGTTTTGTCCACAGGAAGTGTTGCAAGATTTTAATTTAAAATTGAAGAATGGACAGACAGTAGCTTTATGTGGATTGTCTGGTGGAGGTAAGTCTTACATTTTGCATTGATTTGAGTACCATCAATCAACATAGATGCTCTATCATTGTTTTCTGATGACAAGCTTAACAAAGTTTTATTGTTATCAATAGATACCAGTAAATGTACTTTTTTCTAGTAACAAAGTAGTAAAATGTTGGTTTTAAGGTCATGTTCAGATAATGTAGAATTTTAACCGCGGAAATCACGGCAGAAACTTCCATAAATTGATGATGAAAGTTATGGGTTATGAGAGATTAAACTGAAAATGCATCATTTAGTGAAATAGTTCGATATATTACTGATCATTGCAACTGACAATTTTCCATCCAAATGGTCATCTGATAATTTGATATAATAAGCTTCTTTTATAAGTGAGAACAGTAACAACGATACATGTACTTCAGAATACCTGAATAGTAAAAGCAAAAACATTAATAACATATGGTGATAAATCTTGCATCCAGCACTAGTATCAAGAACTGGTCAAATATTCATTTCTTAAGAATAGTTCAACACTCCTTACTACATTAATTGCATTTATCAAGTATTGAAGATGGCTGCCATGATTCACAGTTGACACACACACACACACAAATGTGAATCAAAATGCAAACTGTAGATTTCACAGTAAAACTTAGACTTGGTTCAAGTCTGTGATTTGTGAATGTTTGAGTGGAGTGAACGCAATGATTTGTATTCTGCTTTCATGTGAAACGCGCACGTGAGTGGACGCGATGAGTAAGGTGAACGCGATGAGTGGAGTGAGCGCTATACAGCGGAGTTTCACCCGGAATCACAGACTTGGCTTTCTTGCACGATCTGCGTTGCTATAAATTATTCATGAGATGACGTTTTCTTTACTTCATATATTATTCATAAGATGACATCACTAAATTTTACACATGGGAGGAGTTACCAATTGACCCAAACGAGACGTGCATAAAAGTCACATGGCGTTGTTGACAAAATGTCGAGTGCGATCACTCCGAAAAAGGTCAGCACGACCTCTGTTGTATCACCGAAAACGCGTGAAAATATCTGTGTTGTTTGTGGGGCCCATGTCGCAAAATGCGAAAATCGTCGCCGGTTATTCAAGGATGGAAAAAGACACCGTCCTTACAGTTGTAGCCTGTTCTCTTACATGCCCAAAGTGATGGAAATCAAAACAATGTGGGGTGACTTCGTATGTCAGTGATTTTCCGCTGCCGGTTGGTGCGCAGACGAACACATCTTTTCCCTCCATGTAACTCTCAACAAGCTTTCTTTGGTAATCTCGCATGATAAGCGATGGTCGACCAATCAGTTGTAAAACGCGGTTAATGTACGAACTTGATGCCATTATTCGCCCAGATATAAAACGTACTCGATGTCTAGCTTTGCACAGAGATGACAACAAACTTTTTAATGCATGCAGAGGTTTATTAGCATGTGTTCTTCTTATTGGCCAGAACAACGGCGGGGGCTGTCAATCATTTTGTATTTGCTCTACGTCACTGTGTACACAGTTCGTCTCACCGCCTGTACTTTGCAAGAAGTCCAAGTCGGTGAATCCGGCAGAAACTAACTCACTACTGCGCAGACTCAAACGTGACTCATTCAATCGTTGGGAAAACCTTGCGTGAGCTGCCAAATTCCGGATAGGTTTGTACGAAATAGGAGAGACACAAGAGAAACTATTATAAATGATTTTATTTTTTTAAAATTCACCGACTTGAACCAAGTCTAAGTAAAACTCAGCTTTGCTTGAAAGCCCAATCTCCCCCTCATTGCAAACTGTCCATATTGCATCCATCATTTCTGAAATCCAAAATGAAACATGCACATGACATCATTTTGCTATAATTATTCAAAAATAATAATGCAATGGAAAGGTTTGAATATATTACTTGCATACAGGAATTTCCATGAATCACAGCCACTCTCCTTACAGGTAGAGATATTTAACTTTTGCAATAGTGCAGCAACTGATTTTTTTAAATCTTTTATTATTGTAAAATATCATCATGACTGACAGGGAAACCCCCATTTACAACAAGTCTTCTTACATTAATTTATTAATTCTCTGAAAAGCATGCAGTATGTCAACTTTTAAGTGCATCTCTTTAAGAAGATTGTATCTTACATTGAATTCGGTTTTGAAAAACTCTCGATAGGTACATTTACATTTGCAATCCAAATTTATGGATACATTTTCCAACTAAAATTAAAAATTGTGCAGACTATGTCTGTAACGGTACTTACATTGCACTCTGTGAAAATAATATCTGATGGTTATATTTCAATTTCTTTCCCTACAAATCTTTTATATGCGCAGGAACTGATTTTCAATTTTTCCCTATCAAATTTTTCCTTTCTAAGACAAAGAAAGTTGTTTAGATAGTATTTAATTTATCAATGGTGCATATGATCATAGATGTTATATCAAGAGGCTGACTTTGAAGAAAGTTGTATATCAGAAGATATTTGCAGATACTTGTGAGCAAAATTGGTATGTAAATAAAAGTTCTAATTGAAGTCTTTTTGATTTTCAGGGAAATCAACAATTGCTGCTTTGTTAGAGAGATTTTATGATGTGAAAGATGGCAGTGTTACAATTGATGGTCACGATATCAGATCATTAGATCCAAGTTGGCTGAGAGGTAGAGTTATCGGCTTCATTAATCAGGTAAGTTACTGTAAACACTCCAACATTGAGATTTCAATTTCAAAATTTTAAAAACTTGAGTCAGAGTAGTTCCAGTAATCAATCTGTAAATTGATAATCTATATTCTCTATGAATAAATTAAATATATTCAACATGATTGCATAAAATTAAGAGTTTTCAATCCATTTCCAACCAGTTAACAAATTGAAAAGTTAATGTTTCATCAACATTACTGAGTGTTAAAAATAAAGGAGTTCTTTAAGTAAAACTTCAATCATTGACAAGTAAGCAGATCATGTCATCTACATGCTTATAATAATACCAAGGTGTCCTGCAAATGTTTTGTTTCTTTAATGGTTGAAAATTTAAAGCCCACAGGTTTTTGTTGCAATTAAACATGTTTTATATGCTCCATCAGATGAGCAAGTCCAGTCAGTATTTTGTTATTATCCTGACCTGTATCAAAGTTTGTCGGGTCACACAATCTACTTGTCCTTCACCTTTCACACAAACTTGTCATGCAGTTCACGAAGATTTACATGGCCTCTTGACTCATCGAAGTACAGTACAATTGTCAAGGTAAAAAATATTACCAGTCCTTGACCATAGACCGCTGGATCCCTGTCAATGCTAATTTCCTCCAATTTCATTTTTAGGAGCCCGTTTTATTTGCCACTACTGTGAGAGAAAATGTCAGATATGGTAGACCAGATGCAACAGATGGGGAGGTATGGTGATTTCAGAGTCGTATCATTGTGATTTAGTTACTTGATAGTGATCACTTTGGGTTCTGATGTTAATTATCCAGTATGATCTAGCATTGATGATCAAGAAGTGTAATTTCTATTAAAGGGCGGGCAGAATATAAAAAGGAACAAGATTAAAGCGATATGCTCCAACCCAGCAACACAGGGAGAGAGTCAAGAAAATCTAGATTTTTGAGTTTGTTTCGATAAAAAAGTGACAAAAAACAATGTTGCTGTCATGGTAAATACATCAAAAACACATCAACGCTTGATTACAATGCTTAGTTTTGAACTCGATCTGCTTCAGTCCTACTTTTCGCGGATTTTGTTTGAAAAGTTAGACGCGAAACGGTCTTTTGTTCATTGAAAACCGCTGTCAATCAAATGGTTGTGTAAACTTCAGCGTGAATCTTCAGGTACGTATTTAATTGTCATCAGTTTTGGTTCTGTAATAAAATCCAAATTATGTTGGTCTCTTTTCCCAATGACTCGCTTACTCCCCGCAGTGGACCATGCACTTCCATGCATGGAGGTAGTCTGTGTCTTACCTACATGTTTCTTGCAATGACCAGATGATGTAGTGTATAACAGAAAATATTTGTTTAAAAATAACATTTAGTGTATTGCTGTATAAAGTTGCTTTATTCTGTCTCATCAATCCAGTGCCATGAACACCTTAGAGCCATAGTCGCTTATGGTGAGGTATACAGGGCACAGCCCTTCTGATAGTTCCTTTTTTTCTGCATCAGAGGGACTATTCACTGTGTACCCAACCACAAACGATAGTGGTTTGTGTGAATTAGTGAGAATCATAACCTTAAAATGGCACAAATCAACATTTCCAGCTGCTAAAGTGCGCCAGGGAATCAAAAGTTATCGTTTATTTGCTTTTTTAATTTTAATATTGCTTTGTAGTCAGCACTACTGGATATCCATATCTCACTTTGAAATGTTTTCTCAGATTAGATGATACAGACTTGGTCTGAAGAACTCTGCCATGTGTAATTTCAGTCATATAAATACTGCCTTCAGGTGATTGAGTGCTTTTCCTGAATTTTGGAACCCTCTTGTATGAGCCAAAGAAGCTGTGGGTTAGGTTTAGCAAAACTGAATATACAGGGACAAAATGTCCAATTTTAAAAAAAATTTCATACTGGATTATAAAATACATGTAGTTGATGCATGTAGTTAAAGGCACTGCTCGCGATCCCTGGGATCACCTTTGTTCTAGTCTGTAAGAGGATTATGGAGGTGTGATAGCCTTTTGTTTTCCATTGAAATTGTAATCCGGTGGGTAAATTTTCTGATGAGACAGTCTGGTGCCAACGCATGCCTTTAATAACCAAGATTAATATTGTGTACAAATCCATTTTACTTGTGGAATAACCACGGAATAATGGGAATGTACATACAAGGTATATTACCGTAAGTAGACTTGGTTCAAGTCTGTGATTTGTGAATGTTTTAGTGGGGTTAACATGATGATTTGTGTTCTGTTTTCATTTGAAACGCTTGAGTAGGGTGAACACGGTGAGTGGGGTGGTGAACACTATACTGGAGAGTTTCTCCTGGAAACACAGACTTAGCTTTCTTGCACATTGCTATAAATTATTTATGAGATGATGTTTGTATTTATTGATCTAAAATTCATAAGATGGCATCATTGTATTTTGCATGTTGGGAGGAGTTATCTCTCGATCTCCCAAGATATGTGCATAAAACTTATCTGGCATTGTTGTTAAAATGTCAAGTGTGATCAGTACCACGACAAGTCAGCACGACCTCTGTTCATCACCAAAAATGTAATTGAACCAGCCTTCCGCTACGCAAGTTATATCAAAATTTCTGGTCACTGATGTACACAGCTTTCAGTCTGTTCAGTCATCTTTCGTTCAACTTCTAGGCTTGCTACTTCATTTGAGCAATATATGTATGTGGAGGAGATTTCAATAAGTACAGTTCTAGCCTGTTCTCTTTCAGAACAATGTGAGGCGTCTTTGTAGGCAAGTGATTAACCGCTATCAGTTGGTGTGCAGACGAACACATATTTTCCCTGAATATAACTTTCGACAACTTTTCTCTTGTATCTCACATGATTTGCGATGGTCAACCGATCAGTTTGTGCGAACTTTATGCCATATTTGCTGTGCATGTAACGTATTCAGTGTGGAAGTGGATGCGTTCTCCTTATTGTCAGAATAACTAGGGGAGAGCTGTCAATCATTTTGTATTTACTTTACGTCACTGTGTATACAGTCTGTCTAGCTGCCAGTAATATGCAAAAAGTCCAAGTCGGTGAATCCGGCAGAAACCAACTCACTTACTGCGCAGACTCACAGGTAACACGTTCAATCGCTAGGAAAACCCGGCCTTGGCTACCAAATTTCAAATAGGTTTGTATTAAATAGGAGAGAGACCAGAGAAACTACTGCAAATGATTTTATTTTTTAGCAATTCACTGACTTTAACCAACTCAAGGTATTAAGTCAAAAACAAGGTAGGGCAGTCAGTCAATGTTAGCTGTGTCAAGTTTTTTGTGTTTGATATGATATCATACATGTAGAGTTTTTTTATTATCAGGTCATTGAAGCATGCAAACTAGCCAATGCAGATGATTTTATCATGGACTTCCCAAAAGGTTACGATACAGTACTTGGCGAAAGAGGTGTTACAGTATCTGGTGGACAAAAGCAAAGGTACATATATTGAGAGATTTTCCCACCTATTCATATCATCTGTGTAGTGTTACCTCCTATTTAACTATTTCACTATAGGTTGGTTTGGCCCAAATCCATTGTTGTCAATTGTGATTTTGGATCTGTTTACAAGAAATTGGGGTGAGCAGGTCAAAATTCCATCCACTTTAACTGTTGATAGAATATACAGCATTTATGTTCTGTCTGTCAGACAATATACATTCTTCTTCTACTCCTAAATGCAAAGTAACATGTTCATCATGTCAACACAACCTGTTTGTGTAAAGTTCAATGTCTCTGCTGTCTAGAATTCACTTGTCAATAATAATATTATGAGGTTATTACGAAAGGATTTATGAGAACATTGGCCCAGTGTATCGCTCGACAAGAAGCGGAGAGCAATGCGCGGCGCCAATGTCCAAGTGCATACTTCGCAGTATTTTCGTGATAACCTTATTATTATACATCTTACATTCCTGACTGGGGCATCAAATTGTCAGAGTAGTGACTGTTTTTGTGCAATGTCAACAATTTTTCTTCCGATTTTATCGTGTCAGTATGGAACGCTATCTGAGACACGCTTCTGCAAGCTCTTGAGTGTGTGCACTACACACGTACATAAAGAGCACGCACGAGACATGTTGTGGCACATGTCCAATGTGTTCCTTGAAACCGTTCACCAGTGAACATGCAGATACAGCCGCAGGGGATGGGGTGCCAGGAAACTGTTCGTGTTACGGAATGGGCGTTCTGTACGGCCTTTTTAGCGCACGCAAAATTCTATTGTTCTAGATGGTAGATGTATAATAATATTGCATTGTATTGACAAAGCCAATGCTGTGTATTTCAACATACCAGTGAGAGAAGTAGGAAAAATGTACTTGATTTCCAAAACAGAAATTATTTTTAAAAATAATTAAAAGCTAAGTGATAAGTGTTGCTGTAAACTATCGCACCGATTTCCAGGATAGTTCTTTTTCTAGTGATTTGAAAACCAAGACACTTTTTATTTGAAAGTAAATGTTAGTATTTGACTTTTTATGACTGGCACAATTATGATGATATAATACATGGACAATACTGTCGCTGATGGAGAAAAAAGTGCATAGTTGAAGTACATGTGACAGATTTTGGATATTTTGACCTTGAGAATTCAAATTGGCAATTCTGTGGACTGTTGCTTTAATTACACTTGGCCTCATGTAGAACTGAGATTTTCTATTTTGTATTACAGAATAGCAATTATTTTCCATTTTGTATTACAGAATAGCAATTATTTTCCATTTTGTATTACAGAATAGCAATTATTTTCCATTTTGTATTACGGAATAGCAATTATTTTCCATTTTGTATTACAGAATAGCAATTATTTTCCATTTTGTATTACAGAATAGCTATTGCCAGAGCCCTGATTAAAAATCCATCCATCTTAATCTTGGATGAAGCTACAAGTGCTTTGGATGCAGAGTCAGAGAGAGTTGTACAAGAAGCATTAGATAGAGTTATCAGAGGTTAGTTTTTCTGTTTTGAAATATACTTAGTGGCTTAGATTGTGCTATTTTGGACATTATTAGTGTAGAAGTGGTATTAACGTTGTACCAGATCCTAGAATAAATTGTCATATGTCATCAACAATGTCTGGTGACTGGATAGTTGGATAGATGATATACACAAATGACAAAATTTGCCATGTTTAATCTCTATGTATCAATATTATATATTATAGCCCACACAAGGGACTATGTGCCCGAGGGTAGGTGTCCATTTGCCCGACGTAAGGAGGGCAAATGGTCTCCTGCCCCGAGGGTACCTAGTCCCTTGTTTGGGCTATAATATTTTTATTACATGCCTCTCTTACACCGTTTTCACTCCAAATGTTTAGGTTTATTAGCAAATGACATAATAGTATGCTTATTTATATTTTAAACGAAAATCTGTAAAAAATGGAATATTTTAATCATCAGATGGCGCATTGATACATATGAATCACTGTTATGCAGTTTATAAAAATTTTTTAAGCATAATTTTCTAAAAACAGGATTTTCTGTATAAAACATGTAATATAAACATTTTCAATTCCAAAAGTTGTCAAGTTTAAAATAGTTCCGGTTCACTTTCAGTCCAGTGATGACTATGCAGCCTGCAATGTCATCATAAAGTTACCATCGAATTCTATTGAGTGCACGACGTTTGATATACGAGGCATGTAATAATGGTGATTGTGTACTAAATGGACTGAGCAAACTTCTCATTTGTTGTTGGTAATATCACCATCGCCATGCAAAAAAATGTTAAATGATACTTTTTTAATTATCAGTAATTTTAAAAACCTTTTCATATATATTTGCTGATTGTCATGGAATGATACAATTTTGTAGAAATATCAGTCTGGGTAAAATGCACCTCAGAGATACATATCCAACTCTCAAATTATTACATTACTCTTTCAAAACTCATGAAGTAAGTAAAGTTTTCAGCGCCTTATTTTTTAATCAAAAATTTAATTTTTTTCTCCATAGATTTATATGGTGATGGAAACCATTTTGAATTTCAGATGTTGGTAATTTTTGAGTAATGTGTACTAAATTTTGCTGGTGGCCCCAAATTTATACTCCTATTGTTGGAAAGGAATGGTTTTAAGTTTCCTTGAGGAAAGTTTAAGCAAAAGTTTAAGTCTTTCAGTTTTGAAGTATGTATTACTTTTTAAGTAATTTCACCAACTTCCAAGATGAAGTCTGTTTTTATTGTTGTGTATTGCTAAAGATGTTTACGTCTGATATTGTCATTTGTTATTGTCTTTCAGGTCGCACTGTTCTGGTTATTGCTCACAGATTGAGTACAGTACAGAATGCTGATGTCATAGCTGTCATATCAAATGGACAAATTGTGGAGGTAAGATACCAGTATCTTGATATCTATGAATTGTTTCAGGTGTCAAAATATTAAACTCCCATGACCAGGACTTAACTTAAAATCAGTTGTACTGCTGTAACAGGTAACAGACACCATAACTGTGCACCTTTAGTAACTCTCAACACGTTGTGGACACATAATAATTGTTACCTGTACGACTGTGTAATAATTGTTTGATGTGCATTCTTTCAGATGGGAACACATGAACAGTTGAAGAGGAAGAAGGGAGTTTACGCAGAGCTGATACAACAGCAGAGTTTAGACACCAGTACATTTTGATAACATTGTAAGATGTGCAAGTGCCAAAATTTTAAACTAGCTGACTTGTAGAAATCTGGCGTTTCCACCTTGGTTGGAAAAATGACTTCATCAAGCTAGTACTGAGGTAGAATATGATTTGCCATTGAAAGAAACAAACTATCAAACACATATTGTAAAGATCATACCTTCATGAAAGAGAGAGGTCTGTGAATAGAAAGGACTGAGTGGTATATCTTGTGATAAAAGGACTGAGTGGTATATCTTGTGATGAAAGGACTCATTGGTATATCTTGTGATGAAAGGACTGATTGGTATATCTTGTGCCACAAGAACTTAAAGAAAATGTTGACCACAGCTACCAAGGAATTGGTTACATGTATTCCACAACACATTTCAAGGACTTCAATCAATTGAAGTAGATTTGTCTTTTTACCATGCAATTTGATACAGCTTGCATGTTACATGAAACACGTCGTGAGACACATATGTCTTTGCATGGTGGATGTGTGAATATGGTTTTTGCTTCAGAGACAGAATTTTAATCCATCCAGTATGCATGTATATACTGGTATATGAAACAATTTTAAAGATTGTATCAGGTTATGAAATGTGTAATATTTTGTCAATAAAATTCATAGTTTGGAGAAAAAGTAAAATACTAATGATAATGTGTGTTATTAGGTGTAAGTTGACTGATGTTACTGATACAAGTAAACATTATGTTTACCTCAAATTTTAGTTTGACATACTGTGCACTGTTTGGAGAAACCCATTTTTCAAACAATGAGTTTGATCCATTTAGCATCTTACTTGGACATGGAGACATTAAAAAGGTTGAAATTCACAATGTCCATAGTAAGATGCAGTTTATGAATCCCTTAAACTCCACCCTCATGTAAGTGTACAGCGGAGTTGCTGCTACTAAAGCGTTTACTTATTTAGAAAGGCAATAATGAAATGAACGATGGTTCAGCTTTTGAATTCTTGTGATTTACTTCAATTCACATGTGGACATTTAACATCAAAGAGTAAGCATCATAAAATTTGCAAAAAATATCAACATCTGTGAAAGAGAGTGATACTGTGTTTGTTCCAGTCTTCAGCAATATTGATGTTCCTAACTCAGATCACACATATCTGGAACTGTAATGAAAAAACTTCATTGTTAGTATATATTTCCACTCTTCTGTCTCATTTTATCAATAATAGTAGTTTGTATGATGTAACAGCTTATATGGTATATGATCATCAGCTCACTTTCAAGACCTTGTCACTACATTAATCCTTTGAATGCTATAAGTTTTTCCCACCAAAATTTTAGTGCAACATTTTACCAATTTTTATGAATTTTTCTGTTATTTTTTTGTAATTTTGGACCAAACGGACACTAGCTTAAGCTTTTTACTAAAATTTGGCAAAAATCTGAAAAAATTTGAGTGGGGTATATTTCATAAAGGCGACAAAAATTGACTCGTCACTCTGGCGCTCAAGAGTTAAGTTAAGCAAACATGGTGAAGGACCTAGATGTAACAGGCATCAAGGAGCCATGTCTATCCCTACTACAACTATCTTTACTGCCAACTGTACACTTTGCCCTGATGCATTTGTGAAGCATCGACCGTCTAGAAACTAGACTAAATTATGACCCCTGCATGACCTTTGGCACCTACCTTCATCAGAATGTCTCATACAGATGTCATAGAATTCTCCACGATGCTTGATTTTTTCAAAAGCCTCATTCCACCATTTCAAAACACTGCTGTCTTTACGTGTCATAATAGCAACCTCAGTGCTACCATCGTCATGCACACCACAGTTGATTGGATCACCAATTTCCTCAATACCAGGAGTTTTGACCAGTGACATTAGTCCTTTAGGAGCAAAACCAGCGGTAACCTGGTGAAAAGAACACAAATGCTCAATAATGTTTCCAGTGTTTTTAGAATGTACAAATCACACAACCATATAAATTCATCAATCATCTGTGAAAGCCTATGGAACAAAGGAACTATCACAAGCTAGTCATTTTGTATTGCCATACCCAAACGATATCTCTTTTGATCAATCACAGAAGACCAATGGAAACAATGGCAAACTTAGGTGGGCTATGCCCACCGCGTGGGCCAAAAATGATGAAAATCACAGCGTATTAAAGTCAGGCTTTTTCTTCGTTGGTGTTATTTATTAACAAAGTATCTGCTTTACCTCTCCTTTGTAAACAGCTCTCCACAACTCTCTCCTGGTTGATACAACTACTATTTTATCTCGAGTGAAGTCTAGAAGTGACCCTTTCAATGCTTCGTTTCTCTTCAAACCCTTGAAGCCGTAGTGGGCAAATACATTGATGAGTGCTAGACAGAAAAAAGCAAGTTGTAAGTTACATTTACATGAAGTGCAAAATCGTGTCTACAGGTCAGATATCTGATGATTGGCTGAGCTCTCTACGTCTCTTTCCACATGGAATTAATTTACATATAGCTATGAAATTCAATATTCAGCTTTTCAGGAAAACATTAATGTTATTACCATAATTACTTCCTCATTATTTGGCATTTTTATTCCAAAGAATGAAGTTTTGAAATTTCAGTGATGTGAAGTTTGTAGATTTCCCACAACTGTACAAACACAATAAAAACTGAACCATTAGAAGCACATACCAATTTTTTTAGTAGCTGTAGTCAAATCTGTTGGATCAAAGCCATCTGGATTTCCTTCCTTTACAAAGAAAGCGCCATCGTTGCCTGGAGATCTGATTTTCAGGTATGGATCAGTGAAAGCAACCATTGCTTTACGTGCTGGAGTGATTGCCCATCCAATGCAACCATCATAGTTACGAGACAAAAGACCTGGGGAGAAAAATGAAAGTGTGGGATAAAATTCTACCATCTGTAGTGCAATGCTCACAAACTCTGCAGTAAATTGAGGAGTTTTTTGAAGCTTTCTTTGCATTAACCCTTTCCATGTACTCTCTGTAAATATAATTTTCTAGCATCAAAGGAAAACTTTTTTGAGTTTGTGTCAAGTATTAACTCCAGCACTCAACAAGTTAATCTTAAGATAAGAAAATGCAAAACCCACAGGTTAGTTAAATTCATGGGTCCCAACTTTTAAGGACCATTAAAAGTTTTGTTTTGACCAGAATGTTATCTACTTTACCAATTCTGAAAAAGATTTGCTCAGATCTAAATTGACCTACCTAATAGATCAGCAAAACTGTGGCAATTAGCTCGACTTGAGTCACTTGTGTACTTGTGTATTCTGCTTTGCTGGTAACATCGACTTGTCGAATCGAATTCTTATATTATTTATTAAATATTCATGACTTGCATTGCTCTTTGTTTGTAAAGCCATTAACGATCATCGAAACTTTTACAAAGACAGTATGAAACATTCTTATCTTCAAAATTGTTACCGTGTAGGAAGAGAAAGAAACCAATGATTTTTGAAAGATGGTTGTGTATTTGATGTTTTACTAACCTGTACCAGGTCTTGGACCGCTGCCCTCACCATGTCTGAAACATCTTCTGGAATCATCATACATAGCGGTACACCTCTTGCCAGCCTCGTGACAAACTACAAAAGATGACCATATGTGATAAGAACATAAACCAAAAATGAAGACTGTTTCCTCTCGACAACGCAGCATTTCTAACAATTGCATGTCATCAGTTTATCATGAATTTGGACAGTTGTTACAAGTATGGTTGTCAGTTCACTGATGGCCAAGTAATGTTACTTTGCCATTCACTAAATTGTTGCAATTATTAATGTCAATTGGGATATCGCATTATTAGCTATTTGTCAAATCCATGTAGTAAGCAGCTTTCCAAGTTGTTGCCAGTTGAACCAAGGACAAGACAGAATAAACTGTACCAGTCGTGTTTCCTATTTTGAACAATATTTACTTACCAGCTTGAATTAAATCCTTATGGAAGGATCCCTTGCCTTGGTATTTCTCTTTGAATTCATAGCTGAGAGTGAAGTAATTGCAGTGTTAGTGCTGTATGTAGCTATGTGATATCCCCCTACACCATTCTTTCATCATTTTGACCAGACATTTTTGTAAAGTTGTTACCAAGGCCTGCTACCAAGGCCTTTCATTTCCCCCTTTGTGAACAAAACGCTGTTCTATTGACGATTGTTCATCGAAACATGAAATAAAGTTTCTTATGAGTAAATATGTTGCCCCTTCACACAAATCTTATCGGTCAACTTTTTACTCATTGTTGGATTGATTATCGATTGATCGATTGATTAAATAATTGATTGGTACAATATGGAATTGCCTAAGTTGATCCATAGACCCCCATGAGAAACGTTTTGCCCACAGTCTATGGTTTGGCATTGTCATGTGTTGCTGTTTGGATTTCTGGTTTATCTTTTCTTGGTAGTCCTTTCTGACTACGGTCTTTTTCTTGGAACAGACAGTAAAATTTAAGTACAGTAAGAAGTCAAAAGTCTGTCGCACAGAATCCCTCCGATTGTTCGTCTTGAATTGTTCAGAGCACATTCCAAATTTACAGTCAGTCTTATCTTAAGTTAACTTAGTTTTCAAACTTACACATCTTCAACATCAGTTGTTTGCAGACCGGCCAGATTTGCCGCAAAGACATAGGTCCTGTCATCGTTGCCCACGCCAACGTTAGAATGTGTTATTTTCCCTGCAATGTAATATTCAACAATTATCATAGGTTGTTATTCATGGACAGTGAGATGCATTTCGCTTCTTTCGGTGTCGAACGTCACGAAATGATTCTGATCTAAATTCGATTTCTTTATGAGGTGATTGTCATTACTTTGTAAACAATGACAAATCTAGGCGAGCCTAACCAACCAATACTCCGTCTACATTACGCTTTGCATTTAAAGATATATAATACGCGTAATTGGATAAGAAAAGTGCTTCACTTCCACTGACATGCACTTCGATGGAGCAAAATGTTTTCCACTTTAACCTCAAGATTCTTTACGAGGAACAAAGTTTATATATGTACAGTAAAAATTCCGACTTTTGACTTGAAGTATGATGTTTCAACAAATCGAACAACATTAAATCAACAGCGGTAGTTCCCAGCTTCGGGTATGAACTCCCAGTTTGATTGGAGTGTTGTGGACAGTAACCACTCCACAAGATATAGGCTTTGCTTATGGCATACACATACTTGCAAGAAGTTTGCGTGCGAGTGTAATCCACATCGTACTGTGTACCCCTTCTATGATTTTTTAAACAATTTTGCTCATAACCAAAGATCATAAAACGACGAGTAATTTTGTCATTCCGTACATTTGCTGCGAAAAGTTCATTTAAAATTACAAGTTTCTGCAAAAAATCCCTCACCATTTATGGTTGGTCGGGGGATTATCTTTCAGAAAGGTAATACTACAAAGAGTAAAAAGGATCAAAGTCAGCCTCCTTTAATGCCAATTGATTGCAACATGACTCAACCATTTTAAAGGAGAACACAGTAACAGGGGGTAAAACACAAATGTTAGGGAATAAACCAGACTGCAAATGTGTTTTAGTGACATTTTCATTTTGTAATTATTTTCGCTTCGAGAAGACAGACGGGCTTTTTGATTGAGTATTTCTGCCTTCTTAGCACTCAGCTTTTTACTTTCTCTTTTCCCAAGAAACATCTCGTGGAAGACGCTGTCATAGCGGTACTGATTGGGACACCCTGAACACTTTCGTCCCGTACGCAGTCAACTGTCTGGTATCAATGTGGAGCAAGATCCTTCTGTATTACAGACTGATTCCTTTATTTATTTG
>LD344527.1:3808-15456 GCA_001465055.1 Ptychodera flava | reverse complement strand
AGGTACCAATAGCAATAGATTGACATATGTAAATGTTTTCATGAGTGACAGTTGACGGGAGTCCCATTATCACAAATATATTACCACAATATTTATTCTGACAATACTGTCAGCTCAAGAGGAAGAGTAATAATCATCAGATCGGAGAGTAATCATCATCAGATCGGCATAGTTGAAGCGTAAATGCTTTAGAATGAGAACATTTTCAACTAGAAACGACGACGATGATGATGATAATGATGATAATGATAATGATGATTGTTATTATTACAGGTCATACCCCAGGATGTCTGGATTAACACCAACTGATCCAAGCTCACATTTCAAGCACATACTACGTGCAGAGTTTCATTTTTCGTAATTTTTGAAATAATTCTTGAATGGAACTTTTTTATGAAGTCATATTTCATTTGATTTAATAAATTGTACAGACTACTTGATGAAAAGTTAATCGTCTCGGAATTATTTTCAATAGTAATTCTATTCTGCATCCCTTTCACTTTCATTAGAAATTTTAATGAGTCTTGCTTGAGATCGTAAATAGGATTAAAAAGATAAGGATATTTATTTCCCAATAACGAAACAGAAGAGAAATATAAAAATACAGACTCGTTAAGGATTGGTAAATTGGGTAGGAAAAAGAAGATACGATTACAATAATCGCGTCCAGCCCTCAAAAGATGTATATTGTGGTGATTATTGAAACAACTCGATAGCATCTCCAGAAAAACCTTCTTATAACGACGAAAACATTGCTGACACGACGATATAAAGGGCAAAGCATTAATTATGGCTCATAAATTATAATGTTCAACTGTCTACTTAAGGTTGAAGGTATTGAATAAAAATCAATCCAAATATTGACTCGTAGTGAAGGCATGTAGAGAAATATTTATTCTGTGCTGGGTATGATATTTTTAAAACTATGTACCAGAATACAAAACGTAATAGTAGTTCTACCGGCAGTGAGTAATTCTCATGGCACGGTAGTTAATAGTCAAATCAATCCATGAAATAAAGGCATTTGCAATTACGCGGGCTGAAAATAAAAAGCACTTGTGTTCGGATCCTTCCTTAATCCTTAGGACCGAAAATGGCATCGTACATCTGGAAGAAAGCAAAAATAAAAGTTATCATCTGTGGAACTTTTGACAAATCTCTGATATATTCAGTGTAATCGTCAAGGCAGAATCAGCGGAAACTACATTCGTAATAAATGTCATTGTCATTTAGGAATCATCTTCCACGTAACTTGACCTATTAAAAGGAAAGAAAGTGGTAAAATACATATTCTATATCAACCTCGAGGCCAATTATCAGTGTGTAACCCTTTGTAAAAGCTATCGAGCAGCTTTGTTGGTTTAATTTTGAACAATTTATGTGGATTAAGTTGATAATGTCAAAACCGGAAATGCATGTTAGTACTCACTGGTCGTGGCGAGATCTCCCCTGACGCTTTGTTAGTAATAGGGATCGGTCATTACGGTCTATAGAGCGATCACTTTTGCATTCATAGTTCAAACGACACAATATAGGATTCTTACCCTGACTCTTGGTGGCGCCTTCAAAATGTATAGTACCATGTCAGCAACATCGTTCACTGTCATCATCTGAGAAAGTGAAGAATCAACAATAGTATCCTGGGACAAAAACTATATCTCCCATTACATGGTAATTTGGAATTGTGATTATGAAACAATAACTCCTATGAAAGCTCAGCAAATTCCTACACAAATAATTATCAATTATTTAAGTATCAATCAACATTTCCTATTCAAATATCGACAACAGACGACAAGACCGTGTAAAGTTCAACCTAATGGAAGCGTAAAAGTATCTCATTCAAGAGAGCGGATGAGGAAACAGCCTAGGCGAGTTTGATCGATTCATCTCAGTTTACGTTTCTTTTCGAGTTCAGGAAACTTTACTAGCGCTTTCACGATCGTCTCGATAAACTTGCAGAATTAATATGAAATGGAGACCTGATGATTCTGCTGGTAGGCCAGTATCTCTTCTCTATGTCCAGGATACATACGATGTTGAAATTCTGACATCACAGCTCCGGGAGATATCATCTGAAACAAAAACAAGAAACATACTTCAAGGGACGTTAAGATTTTGCGGTGAAGTCCGGCAAATATTTCTTGCGCGCCTTGCAAAGATGAGGTCTACCTTCACGCTTCAAATTGATGATCCGCTTGAAGATGATAAAAATGCCACCACCCCGTCCCCGCACTATTTCCAGGATAATTTTTGGTAACTTTGTCGATATTTTGTCATTTTTGAGTAATTTTGAAATGATCAGTATTCTGGCTTGCATTCAAGATGTAAATGATATGCATATATATTAAAAACAAACAAGTCCGGAAGTAAATTCCGTTTTTAATGAAAATAATGGTCACTACAGGTATATTTATGAACAAATTGAGTTGATATTGATCATGCATTTTTTACCGTGTGACGATTTAGCTCAGCTAAGTGTCTATCCCCAGTTTCGAGAACATTACATGCTCCGAACCATGGACGCTTAGGCTGCGTTCACAAAAAATGGTTAGGGGTGGGGGTTGGAGGAATTCAGGGGGATTCTTAAATTTTAGGAGTAGTAGTAGGGTGTATTTGAAAATTTTGCTCTATCTGTAGGGGGACTTGAAATTTTTTGGTTCCCTTTTATGTTTTACATTTTCCAATTCCAAGTTTTTGTAGGTAATTGAATGAAAAATGAATACCATTTTTATGTCATCCAATTGTTGTAATGTTTGTAATAGTTTCAAAAAATCTAGAACCATTTTGTCACTTTTTGTGACTTTTATCGTGAAAAAATCTAAAAATGTATGATTTGTCGTAAAAACCCAAACTTGAGCCCAGTGCCAGGGCAGAAGCTGCAACTGTTGATGATTTTTGCGATATTTCTGTGCACTATACATCAACTACAGTTTCTTGCTGTTTCCCTATAGCATCCTCAAACACACAATATTCAGTTTGTCGAAGTCTGTACATACAAATATGTATTAGGTGATAATTTAATTAGATTCCAGACTGACAGTCAGTTCTCAGTGATACAAATGCATGGCACAAATTCACAGGCTGTGTTAGCAAGCTGAATACTGGACAGTTCAACATGCTGCAGGGAGTAGAACAAGAACACAATTGTATAAACTGAACAAAAATATTGTCAAAATTATCAAAGTTAATACAGCTACTCCCTGCGGGCAGTGTCACTATCAGAGACAGCTCTGGCTCTGATGTACATGGTAGTTGAAGAAGAGTTTTGGTCAAATGACGCTCATGACAGTGAAACATATAATACTTGTACACAAGATCAGGCCAGAGAGCAACACAAGGAAGACCAGGAGACTTTAAAAGTTATCGGGGATTTTTGAATTCTGACGTATGAGAATAATCAAATATTAAAGAAAAAAGATAGGGTCACTATGCTTGATTTTCTAACTTTTCACATTCTCATCATAAAATAATACAAAAGCAAAACTTTGAACAGTAAAGACTAAATGAAAAACTATGTGACTAAATTGAATTATTTATTTTTTAACCAAATTTGCCATATTCCATCCAAAATTCCAGAGATGAAAACATTTATTTGATGGAATATTTGAACCTTTCAGTACAGTCAATTTTGAGTAACATCTAGTTCATATATATCTTGTACTTTTGAAACCAATTTTTGGTAGGTCACTGCGCTCAGTTTTTTTTACAATATGACAATTAGCGAGACTTCACGATTTGCCCATTCTCCCATGATCGTCATTTTGTGTGCTTTTTTGCAGGAACAATTGACCTAGCCAGAGTTGGACTTATTCAAGTTGGCTTTGACTGATGAATCCAAAAAGTTCACTGATACGTTTAAAAATGAATCAATTTAAGAACTTGCCTTAGGAATATGACTTTACAAACTGCTAATACAGGTAGTGTTGAACATCTGCGAGCGGAACCGCGCGATACATTTGTATTTTTTCTGCGTGCACATCCTTTACTGATATATGGGCTTGTGACAGTTGGAGGGACCTGAAAAATTTTGATCATATAGAGGGGGATTTGAAGTTTTTTTAGGGTATTGAGGGGGATCTAAAAAGAAATAAGATTTCAATCGCGATTCCTCCAGCCCCCCTAATCATTATTTGTGAACGCAGCCTAACGCCGATAATTTCACGAACACTTCACGTAATTCTTTGAAATTTCATACCTTGTTCCCTTATTTGGTAAATTTTCACACATATTTACTGAATGCTATATTGAATCGTAGCTCTACTGGGGTTCTCTGTCAAGTTTACGTTTTCAAATTATTATAGTTTCCTTATTCTGTAAAACTGCTTCAGAATTCTCTCAGACTACCAATAATGCTAGAATGTGAAGCCATATCGCAGTAATGAAAATGTTCCAATAACTCAGGCATAACTGCTGCTCCTGTAGGTTGGGTTGATATTAGGATACTCTGTTCTAGAGCTGTGCAGCGTGACACAGTGCAACGAATTACTCTAACTTTTCTCTAATTTCACCATTTAAGGTTGTCTGTCTAATGATGTTTTTGTTCAAAATATTAACAATAAAGCGAAGCATCAGAGTAAACATTTAATTATATCTAAATAAAAGTACGTTTAGATATTTCATCTAAGCTATAACATTCTTGTTAGTGTAATGGCCATAGCCGCGTTCTGCAGGTACACCAAATATCATACATTTGAAAGCAAGTTATGACCAGCTGAAGTGGTCATTCGCGTAGAAAGGTGTATTTGTTGCCGTATCCTTGGGAAGAAATCAATATCATTTTGTTTGGCAAAATAGATCAAACTAAATCGCCCGACTTTACTTACTAGTACTCTGTACGATTGGGAAAGAAAATGTACGGAGATTTCCAGGGATATTTTTGTACTCTAGGAAATGGCTTTTTGACTAGGCAAACATTTTAAAGACAAGTGAACCATCTTCCTGAGTTGAATGAAAGAAAATCATGACGCCCTTGCAGTATTTTCTTAAATTTCAGATGACCTCCACCCCTGGATTGTAATGACCCCCACCCCTGAATTGTGATGACCCCCACCCCTGGATTGTGATGACCCCCGTCCCTGGATTTGCTAGCCCTCCCCGCCATAAAACTTAGCATTCCCTTAGTGAAATACCGTGACAATGGGAAATGAAAAATGCGTGATTCCTAGCATCAGTATAGTTTGAAAGTAAGACGAAACGAACGAGAAATAATTTCGACTGAAAGACAACTAATTACAAGGAAAATTGGACAAGGAAAGTGTACACATGGATATCATACTGAAACTTGAATGTTGGAACCGCTTTCTCTGAGTTCATGCCGCAGCCCGTCAGTCAATGTCTTCACCATTGCTTTTGTTCCACTATAGAAATAGACATCACTCCATTCCTTCTTGATCATGTGACCTGCCAAGCTAAGAATGTAAATTACTTCAGCGTCCACACTGGGTGCAGTAAATGGGTATTAACATCTTATAAGACTTTAAACATGACATTAGGATGAACAAACATTTTTTTAAAATCGATTTAAAACTATGACGTAGAATATAAGGTGATTGAAATGGCAGCAGTAACGCATCATTTTTCAAAAATCAAGATTAAATTATTTTCATAATTTCATCCGTTCATGCATTTGTCGCAAAACAAAACTTTCCTTCTATTATGCGTCATGTGTAATAATTCAAATAAGGCCTAGAAAATTGTGTATTCTCGGTAACCGTACCCTACTTAAAGCCCTGTGACCTTTCTCTACTTGAAGGCAAATTTTGATTTGGTAAAAAGTTGAGAATAAGCGTTATTGTAATGATTTAACGCAATCACACATGCATGGTTAACTGTTACGTGCTTTAACGCATGCGTGTTTTTCCCATGACCAGTAAGGAATGTAATCATTACATTAAGCATAGGCTTGCATAGGAGGATGTACTGACGGACTATCACTCTGCAGTTTTGAGAATTGTCTTGGAAATCAAGTCTGCAGTGTATGGTTTCTTTCCATGACCAGTGATTTAATGTACACATTCTTTTTGGATAAGTACACTCATATGGATTGCGTTACGACTTTTAATGAATACCATCGGATGAAACTATGAAAGTTACGATGGCTGACCACAATATTGAAGAGTTTTGAGTGTGTTTTACGTTCGTTGTAGATGGTTAACACAGCAGAAGTAGCATTTTGGGGTACTTAGTGGATCGAAAATGAAAGACTTAACAAGTACTCAAACTTTTCTTACTCAAACTTTCAACCATTTTCTACTAAAAATCAAAAATAGGGGAGCATAGTGCTAATTATTCAGTATTTACCGGCGCGTCATCCCTGTGTGATCTCGTGGAGGGGGGGGGGGGGTTAATAAATTACCACTTTTCACAAAATCAACCCGGTAAAAATTTCATTAATCAATAAACTTCAAAATGAGTCCGCACAAGTGGTAGGACAAAAGAATAATGCAAAAGTTAGAGAGTCCGAATATATGTCCGTGATACGCATTCTAGCTGAAGGATAGTTTAAATCCGAGTCAACTGTCACAGAAATCACAACATTATAATTCGACCTGGATTTGTTGGTTCGTTATGAAAATGTCAAAACAACATACTAAAACAAATATTTTAATGTGTTAAGAATTATCTGTTTTGTTTAAATGTCATGTTGTCCTGTACAAATTCCAACGTGGAACGCGTGACGTAGCCACCATGTTCTTCCTACCGCTTTCGGAACCGTTAACGTTGATCAAGTACATAAATTATCCACTGTCCAAAAAATATATATATTTTTTACGTGAATGTTACTATAGTTTGTG
Organism: Ptychodera flava; assembly: GCA_001465055.1. Lineage (NCBI taxonomy): Eukaryota > Metazoa > Hemichordata > Enteropneusta > Ptychoderidae > Ptychodera > Ptychodera flava. The sequence goes on along the minus strand of LD344527.1, from coordinate 8,659 downwards.
AATTTTCATTAAAAGTTGCGTAGATTGATAAAAAACATTGAAAGAGCATAGCGGAACAATAATTTTGCATAAATCAAAGCGTAAAGTAAAACTTTATAAGTTGTTTTGTAAAATGTCGATCGAATATGCTCTGACGATACGTGTAAACAACTTCAGTTATACTGTAACAGTATTACACCAATTTGAAATACAGATTCTAGTTTTTAAAGCGGTACCATTTATTCCTTAGGGCTATCAGCTACATGTTTTCTCTCCCTGTATTCGTATTCTACATCACGTGTACATCGAGAGATTATTTCCATTCAATTGATGCAAAGTCATAATGCGTTATCTGATCGCCTTACACTGCCACGTCAAAAGCATTGTCGTTTCATAGCATTGTTTCTAACTTCTACTACATGTAGCAGGCGAACGACCTTTTGACATATTTTACTATAATAGAAAAGTTCGAATATTGTCCACGCCCGTTTTGTTTAAACTTGACTTTGTTCTTCCCAAATTCACTCCGTAAAGTAGGTCAAGATGGACTTCTACTTGGTATTATGTCATAGGACTATCATAACAATATATTGATGGCCCAAATACTGCGATCTGATTGGTCGAGACGTGAAAATAACCTTGCAATATTCTCAGGCACGAGCTCTAAGCTAGAGTAAAAATTCCCTTTTTGACGCTTCACGCCAGAATTTCAACTTCATAATGTGATATAATGGCAATGAACCACCTCAGCAATTAGTACACCAGTCGTAAAATTATCAAAATTGAGTGGTTTGCCATACGGTCGCTGAATTTGATTCGATGGGAATAAACTCTGTAACGACAACTGCTTTCTGGTTATTGCCCATCGCAAGCTGGACGCAAAAACTAGATGAATATATCAAAACAGAGCAAGTTGCACCCTACTCTGCGTACATGCCTTCAAAATCAACTTATCTTTGATGCAATTGGTCAAACTTTTGTATGGACATGTCCCTAACTACTAGTAGTATACGTCCGGGTTCTAGTATACATCCGGATACTGTGACAGAACTATCAGTAATCTATGACAGTGATTGTGCTGCCAAACGTTGGTTTGAAATCAATATATTTTACTTGTAAACAAAGCTACAAAAAATACTAATTACTAAAACAATATCCATTCAAGCAGCTCTTTGTTGGGTGATGATAAACAGAACCTGAAACCATAAAATTCTAGTTGTTGTTCATAAACCAAAAATGCATATCATTTGGGAAAATTTCTAGCATGTTCTATCTGACGGGTCAAAATAAAAAAACAAGTTTCTGAACTCTGTTTCTACTGGGGAACTTAGTTGCATGAAACAAAATTAATTTTATTTTGGTCTTAACGGGAACTTTTTGGTCGTTGTTTTCTTTATTTTAGTAATGGTTTGTTTTCTTAAGGACAAGCCCCAATGTCTCATCACAGGAAAGCTCCATTAACTTAGGAATACCCTACTTCCCTACTTAGTTATCAGAGGATCAATTTCACGGACCTGCCTTTCCTACAATGGCAGCAGCTAGATAAGATAAACGTAACAATGGAACATTCAACCTTGGGGATTAAAAGTCTTCTGTTTGTCACCCGAGTTGGTCAGTCAAGGACCCGGGTTTCAGGTACCATGCAAGTTAATGCAGTCTTTCCCTAATGTGTGTAAGTCATACGATGCTTCTATGAAATCACTAACCTTCCGATGTTGATGATGTGTCCGTCATCCAATTCGTCAGTTTTCATCAGTTTTAAGCACTCTCGTGTGCAAATAGACAGGGCCAATACGTTAACCTATGATAGTAACACGGTTGACAAAATGCAGAACTAAAAATAAATATAGATTTTATCCAAATTTGCATAATAATAGCCAGGAGATCAATATCATACCACATGAATGAAATACATAATATATGTATTACACGTGATCATCCGTGGAGTAGTATTAAAATGTGAGAACTCTCTGGTTAGGTGAGTTGTGAAATGATGGAGTCTTGATTAATCAACTATAGATGGACTTGTCTCAGCGTGGTCTGAAAGTCGCAGTTTATGTATATTTAAAGGTGTTGAATCAATGTAAGCTTATATTTCTATATTTTATTTGCATGGTTTGTTTATCAAACATGATTATAAAGACTGCTGTTATGATCTTCATTTGCTAATGTTAGTGCCCGCTGGAACTTCTGATTTTTGGTTCAATTGGCGAATCTATCAATACTGAACATACCATCGTTGACAATGGATTGTTGTACTGTCATTCCGACAACATTTGTCAGAAACATAAGAGTCTATGGACGACCACATAACAATAGTATGCAAATTGTCCTAAACGCACAGTAGATATATCAATGCCATACAATATCATTTAATAGAAGAAATTTCCTATGCATTCCGAATTACCACAACATTAACCTGTAATCACACGCCAAAATAGCGGTGACCTGCATTTGTCTGACCGACAAAGAACACCGCTGATGACCTATATATCGACACACCCACTAACCCACCTTTTGGGAACGTGCATGTATACTTAAGGTAGTATGAACCTCGAAAGTGAAATTCTTTAACCGTTGCTGAAACCTTCCTCAATGAAACTGTCAACCGTTCTCTTACCAAATTAAGAACAAAACTCGGAGATCAGCGTGCGCAGTTTGATACTAGAGAAACAAATCACCTAATATTGATTGACATTAGAAATTCCAAATGGCCGCCCTGATCCGTATGTTAACTCTGTGGAGAAAAAAAAATCTCGAAAAACCAAGACGATTATTTTTTTCTTATTCCGAGAGCTTGAAAATGAACCTTCACAAACGCTTACCTATAAAAGTACTGCATAAATTTGACAGAAAAACCTTTTGACCCAGTTTCCTATCTTTATCCAGTTAACCTCTCATTTCAATGGCTCACAAACACTCTTGTAGATATATGGCGCTGTATTAGTATTCTCTCCCTTTTCTTCTTCTTCTTCTTCTTCTTCTTCTTCTTCTTTCTGACCCCAAAACTACTTCCCCATCCTAGGCCGTAAATAATGACGGCTCCATTCATAACAGCAAATTCTTGCTGCAGTAAGCTTACATCCCGCCTGAATATTCTTTCAAAGATACAATTCAATTCAAAGATTCAATTATAAAATTATACACACAGCTGTTTGAGGTGTGGTTATTTCATGTTTTTTTGCAAGCTAGACCGATGTCATATCACAAGCTTGCAGAGACATGAGAATAACCAACGTTTTAAAGTCTTACCTCGAACATTTCCCGCCATTTTTCTGTGTCCCCGGACATAAGTCTCTCCGGGAATGCAATTCCAGCATTGTTTATGCAAATATCAAGTCGGCCATACTTATTACCAATGTCATCAAACATAGCTAGGATATCTTGCTCATTCCTCAAATCACACTTGATGGCGTACAAATCGATCGTTTTAGAACTATCCAACTTCAGTAAGTCACTTTCAGTTTCCTATTTTGAAGCAGAATCAACAATAATATATTAGTTCTATATTAGTAATTGGCAATATGAATATCTTGAATTACACAACAATTTACATCATCAAGCATTGAATCAGAGAGTCAATCATTACAGGTTAATATGATAAATGGAATTAAAACTGTTAAAATTTGTTTGTTTTGCTATTCATTGTCGGTTGACTGCGTTGCGCCCTGCATGTATTAAAACGCTTTGAAGCATCCACGCAGTGTAACAACACATGCTGAGAACAAAAGGGTACAAAACAATACAATATGGAGACAGTCAATTGATTACATTTTGGGGACTGGTCAGTTTCTTCGGCCTTGGGGCGATGGATTATCTTTTGCCGACGTCAACAAGTGGCTGACCGCTATTCCAAATTTTGAAAACAAGATGACCCCCCTATTCCAAATTTTGAAAACAGGATGACACCCCCGTGCGACAACGGTAAAACTATATATATATATATATATATATATATATATATATATATATATATATATATATATATATATATATATATATTAAAAAGTTTTAAAGGATTTATTGACATGTCAGTTGTAAGATAGGAATTCCAAAGTTTCAATTCTAAAGTTTGAATACAGTATTTTTGAATGAGCTGTGAATGTATTTCATACTTTCTATGCGTAACCAGATGTCCAAAACTGTTGTACATAAATAGATGTCAATCATTGATATCAAAGAGAGAACATCAATAAAAAGTTTTTCTAAGTTGTAGCCAAATTTGATGTGTGCAGTGAACATTGAAACCGTAAACGACGACGAAAACTGCCTTTTGTGAACTGTTATTTTAATCATAAAAAGCATCTTTTTACAGAAAAACTTGTGACTCAAAGGAAAATAGTTGCATCAATGAGAACGAAAAATACCTTATCAGTTTTCTGTTTCTAAAATATTTCACTGTATCAAGTATATATTGTAAAATATTTGTGCATGTTGCTTTTTCATACCGAATTCTCATAGAGAAAACAGTAAAGTATCAGGAATTTGTCATGCTGTTCAAATGAACTGCAGATTTCATAATGGTACACTTTCACTAACCAAATATCAAGATATCTCTGACATATATCTCTAATTTATTAAAGTACGGTGCCCGAAGGGCTCACCGAAGAATATGAAACATCCTGATATCTCTGATATATGTGTCTTGTCTATAAGAGTCTTGAACCGGAAGGTCGTGCTGAAAATGTCTGATACATTAAACTAATGCGCTCCAAGAGCGCACCGAAAAATATGTTAAAGTTGGGCGTGCTGATTATTGAAGTTACACGCCCTAAGGGCGCGCCAAAAAATACAACTGAGTGATGAAATTTGTGGCTGACACTATGTATTTTAGGCATGTATGAGCCCGTGTTCAAATTCAAAAAATACACT
>LD344526.1:64974-137312 GCA_001465055.1 Ptychodera flava | reverse complement strand
AGGGGTGGTTGAAAAGTAATGTGAACTGCAAAAATAGAAGGCATACCTCTTCATGGTATATCTCAAAAAGTTTGACAGAAATGCAAAATTGTTGTTAACATACTTTTGTTTCGACTCAAACAAAACATTCACTTTTAGAGAAAATAACAAACTCTTTAGCAATAGCCCGCAGGTGGGTATACACGAAATTTGTTAAAATTTGTGACATATAGCATGAGCCGATAGACAAATGCAATATGCGGCGAATTGTACCAAAATCGATAATATATATACCCGACTGAGTTATTGCTGTTACTTCAACTTGTGTGTCTCTTTCGTCCGATTGGGGTATTCTCGTCACTTTATTAACGAAAATGCATAAAACGGAGAGGTCGAACGTCAGAAATTCAGCGTCCGAGATAGCATTTTCACATTTCTGGATTGCCTTTCATCAACATTGCAGTTTATTCACATGACAACGCGAACATTAACTTGTTAAAAACAACCTGCTGCAGACACAGACGATAATGATCATGTGTTCAGTGTATAATGCAGTTGTCTGTAATAGTTGGTTGATGTCTTTTTTTGGAACCATGCCGCTACGCTGTGGTTTATATTGGTATTTATGTTGGTATTTTTACAACAGATCAATTTGACCTATTATTGACCTCTGCATAACTAACTTAATGATTGGTCATATGCAAAGAATAATCAAGTAATAATCAATTAATCAAGTAATGACAATTTACTGCTGATGACTTCACAATTATTGCATACTTTTTAGACTGTTATGAAGTTGTGTGGAGAATTGTACCTTGACCTGTATCACCTAGTGACCAGGCAAAATTTGCAAACAGATATTATGCAACGTTTGCAGACTTAATCATGTTAATCATTGCAGTAAATAGTAAAGCAAAGAGAGACACTGACAATCTAAACGAACAATCAGTTGAGTAGATTGGAATGGCGATGATGTTGAAGGACTGCCATTGAACCACAGCGGAGGGACTGGGCATAGTCTATATCGTGGACTGGATTCATGGACTGGACTCGTTGACTAGATATGTGGATTGGAATAGCCACACATTCAAAAAGAGAATTTTAACAAGAATCTTTATTTTCCATATGATAACGCTGATGTCTGGATACTTCTAGCAATCATGGAGGTAGTTTTTTTCTACCTCCATGTAGCAATAAACCCTGTGTGGGGCGTTTAACATTTACATCACTGCAGTGTACTCATGTGACCGCAAGAAACCTCGTGATCAAGCTTGACCACGCAAAATAGAATCTAGTGGTCAAAATGAGATAATTGGTGGTCATTTACGCATGACCGCCGATATTTCGAACCCCGACATTGATAATGGCTTCACTGAACAATCATATATCTGTCAGATTAATATCTGTAGCAGATTTTATCAACTTTAGCATAGTACTTTCGGAGTTCAATCACTAATTACAAAACTTTATTTGCTATGCAAATGAGCTGTTTATTAACTTGACATTGCTCAATGCTTCATGGGACAATGAGATATCTATCAGATCAAGATTTGTAGCACGTTTCGTCATATGCAATGCTATAATTTCGTCAGAGCTAGATCACTAATTACAAAATTCATTAAACTATGCAAATGAACCCTTAATTAACTTGCCGCTGCTCAGTGCTTCATGACACAACTAGATTCGAAAAATTTGGTGCCATTATTTCAGAGTTATATCACTAATTACAAAGTTCATTTAATATGCCAATGAACCATCAATGCACTTCATGTTCATTTAATATGCCAGTGAACCATCAATGAACTTCACACAACTTAATGCTTCAAAACACAGTCAGATATCTGTCGGATCAGTATCTTCAACATATTTCATTAAGTTTGATGCAGCTATTACGATGTTCCACAACTAATTACAAAACTAATTAATTATGCAAATGAGCTGTTTATTAACTTTACACAGTTCAATGCTTCTCAGTACAATTAGATATCTATAAGATTAATATTTGTAGCAGTTATCATAAAAGTTGGGCAGTATTTCTCGATATATGTTGACACTGACATTCCTGTCTCCATAGGAAACCATAAATAAACCAGATTTGAACTGAAAATGCTCACTTGTTTCAGGATATATTGCTTCAGTATATATTGCAGTTGTTTGTGAATTTAAACTTTAAAGTTAAATGCTTAACGATTTTCAGTAATGTTCAATCATAGTATCTTCAATATACATACCAAGTTTCGTCAATTTTGATTTAGTCAATTAATATATATCCCTAATAAGAAGTTTATCAAATATGCAAATTGGCAATTAACTTTGATGTCACATTCTCATGTCTATTTTGGCAGATAAATCCTTGGTTGATCAATATTTGCAGCAAATCTCATCCAATTCTTTGCAGTCGTCCTTAGTGTATGTCTTTTTCCCCTAAAGTAATTAATTATGCAAATAGCATGAAATATGCGAGCCATACCCACCAAAAACGAACAAGTTCTTGCCATTATCAAACTGAATCTATGTATCAAAATTAATTATGATCCGATAAGCTGTTCTTGAGATATTACGCCAACAATCAGACAGACACACAGACAGACAGATAGTTAGTCAGACAGACAGACATGCAAACAGACACTGCTCTGACATTAGCCCACGTGTGTGAACATGTGAGCTTAAATTGATATCTCATAACTCAATCAATATGCAAGATACACTAACCAAAATCTAATCAGTTCTTGCCATTAGCATATAGTACCTGTCTACCATGTCCGAATCCGTTCAGGGGTTTTTGAGTTATCCTGTAAACAGGCAGACAGACAAACAAACAAACAGACAAATAGACACACTCACACACACACTCACACACAGGATAGAAAGACAGACATCGCAAAGACATTTGCTGATGTGTGTGAACACGTGAGCTAACCAGATATGAACTGAAAATGCTCACGTATTTCACTATATGTTGCAGTTTTGCATAAAATTTAAACTTTTGCCCCATGTTTGCGACTTCATTGAAACTGTTACGATCAACATCATGAACAATATTCACCAGAGATTAATTCTTAACGTCATAAGTATACAAATAAGTAATTATCTAATAATTCATAAGTAATAAGCTGACATAAAAATATGAAAATTCTTTGACTGCTGTCATTGTCTGACCACATTATACAGCAAGACTTATAATTGCCATTAGTCAAGTTCTTCAAGCTATATATGCCAAACTATGAAAGCTCATTTCATGCTGACATGAAAATGCAAAATGATTTTAAATATTGTTTTAACCTGGTATAATCGATAAACATAGCATGATTCGCCAACTCTGAGCAAGTAAATCAAGGTATACATCCCTAATTAGAAAATTATTAAATATGCAAATTAGGAAATGGCTGAAGTAAATTGCTTAATGACTTTCAATAATGTTGCATGGAAGTATCTTCAATGTACATAGAAAGTTTCGTAAACTTTGGTCAAGTCAATCAAGATAATTATCCCTTATTCGGAAAGTACATTAAATATGCAAATCAGGAATTTGCTTCAGTAAAAAATGCTTAATGACTTTCAATAATATTAAATCATAGTTTCTTAAATATACATACCAAGTCTAATTAATTCTGATCAAATCAATTCAGATATATCCCCAATTAGGGAGGTTAATCAAACATGCAAATTAGCAATTAACCCATGGCCTTCATTTATACCTTTTACTGCTGATTTACCCTGGTGTGATCAACATTGCCAGAAAATTTGATTAAATTGTGTGCAGTCGTTCTCAATATATGTCCGGTTTTTTTTCTAAAATCATTAATTATGTAAATGAGCCAAAAGTATGCAAGTCAAACCCACCAAAACCCCAACAGTTCTTGGCATTTGCAAATTAAATCTATGTATAAATTTTGATTTTAATCTGATAAGCCGTTTTTGAGATATCGGGCCAACAGACAGACAAACAGGTAGACAGACAGGCAGACGACATACACACAGACAGACATCGCTGCGACATTATATATATAGCTCACGAGTATAAACACGTAAACTAAAATGGGTCAAGAGTTTAAAGCAAAAGAAAAGTGATTAGTTCTCGTAAATTTACATAACAATAATAGTCTTGGCTTTTTTGGCCTATCTACTAAAAATGGATTTGTCTCACTCTGTACAGTCTGTACCTTACTTTCATAGATAATTTAGGCGTTAAATGTACCAGAAAACGTGAAGTTTTGAAATAACCTAGAAGTGGCATGACTGCAATTGTGATGGACAGTTGTGCAGAGTTTGTTGCCCGATGCAGCGAGTGCTGGAAGCTGACACTGCTCATTTCTTATTGCTTATTTTAAATTTCGTCGCAGTTGCAAGCGTCATCACATTATTTTGAACTTCTCAGTCTACATCGTTGGTTCACCCGGTCTGCATGTCTGCACATGACATGTAGCTTATTACTGCCATATTTACAATGTTCACAAGCCAGGTCATTAGGACCCACGGAAAGACGAGCTATATATTTAAAATAGTAATGTCTGTAATTTATATAGGTGTGGCGAAGTGCTGAGGTCACCGTAGAAGGTAGATTTATGGAAGTCTTCCTAGTGGCTGGAGATGGGCTTAGTCGCTTTAGTATACATCTCGACAAAGATGGAAAGCCTGCACACACTGAAACTGTATGGCCGAGTCATGTGCCACCGCCGTTGACAGAACATAGCAGCTGGAGAAGGTCACCAGAAGTCGGTAGAGGTATGGTTTCAAAATGATGCTCCTACGTTCGGTGATTGCACAAAATATTTTGTAAATTTATTTATATTTTCATTATCATAGCATAGATCGCCGTTTTCTTGATACGATGGCAAACAGTAATTCCAACCATTCTTACCCATTTGAGATATATTGCGAAGAAATACAACGTGCACTTTGATTTTAAGTAGTTTATATCGCTCCACTCTGTTAGTCACCACGCATTTGCAAATCATTTAATGAGAGTCAGATTCATAAAGCGACGCATTTGTCAGACCCACTTTCCCATTGATTCTATTGGAGATTGCAAAGATGAGGTAAAACATGAATGACGTATAAAAAACTTCAGATATACGATAGTAAAAGTAAAGCCATGCTTATAATATGACGTAGATTATGAGACAGATGTCTCTTAATGACTCGATCTTTGTTTGTGATGCAGCTGTTCAGTTTTCCCTATTTGTAAAACAAATCTTGCTGTCACTTCATATAGCCATTTAACTGTGTCCTTTAACCGTAGACTGTGTCATATAACCGCAGATGATCCCTTCTCGCCGATATACCTTTTCAACATGAATAGGGCTACCCTTCGCAGTGATCGGCAACAGAACAAGCAAAAGATCACATGCGCGATTTTCATACATACATACATACATACATACATACATACATACATACATACATACATACATACATACATAAAAGTTCAGTGAATAGCACAAACTAATAAAATTATAGATAATCTGCCTTACTATTACAAGTAGAGACAATCTGTCTCTGTTACGACCGTCGGTTTGTTGTTAGATGAAGATTAGCAGAAAGATTGCTATTAGTCCTAACAATCCTACGGAATTGCCAAAATAAATGCTGAAAAATTTACATTATAACAAATTAACACCTTTATGAGTATTATTTTCGTAGGAGGGGTAGGTCGGAAAGTTTCAGGGAAGTGGAATTGCGCAATTCACTTGTCAGGATCATTGAAGCCATAATTATATAATGGATTTTGAATTAAATGTGCCTCGATAGCAAGATATTCAATAAACTGTTTTAACAAACTGTAACGCTGTAGTCAAAGAATATTTCAGGCTCGACGATGAATATCGGGAAGAAAAGTTGAGATAAGTTATTTATACAATGTGATAGCCGTCTTAATTCATTTCATAATACTTTGCACCTGGGTTAAATGTATAAAAGGATATTACGATCCAGCAGCATTCCATCTACCAGGACACTTCAGGTTTTGTAGACGCTCTTGCTTGTATTGGCGCTATCCACGTCCAGTTATTATGAACATAATTTAAGCTGACGTTCAACATTGCGAAATTTTAAAGAAATTAATTTAAGTAACAAAAGACAGAAATGGTAAGTAAACGCCATCACCCCAGGGTTCACTCGTATTTGTGCAAAAATCGGTATAATGTACTTCAGACATCGTCTAAGAATGTGCTAGTCGGTAGTTAGTCTACGTTAGATGTGACAAAAGTGTAGATATTTTAATTATACTTGTTTACTTATGTTTTAGGCTTTGTAACATTAGTGGTAATTTCTTCATATTATTTTGATCAGAGTGCATCGCACAAGTGGAATGCAAACCAATGGTAACGTTTAAACATATAAAAGATGCATTAGCAGAAAGAACATTCCGACTCAATATTTTCAGCCTTAAAGACGATATGAAGACGTGTTTACAGTATTGTTTTGGTTTGCTAAAAGAGAGAGACCAATTGGTACGTTTAAGTATACTAAATTTCATTTATGCTATTTCAATATCAATTTAACATTTTTTTTTATTTTGGTAAGGAATGACTTTCAATGCGACCATAACTCCAGTGCAATATATTCACTCTCACTTTTCTCGTAAACAAGTCAATCATCCTTTGGTCACTTAAAACGGATAAATTTTACATCGCATCAAAACCACATGTATTGCCTACCATTTAGTGATGCGTTACCAGTAACATAATCGAGTGTTAAGTTATCGCTGATATTTTTTGCTATCAGTCACTTACGTCGATATGATTTTTCCTATATTGCAATATTTTAATAATTTAAACAATGCTATAGTGCCTCGTGACATGTTCTGAAACCAATGAAAATGCAGTAATGGCATGCCAGTATCGATGTGGCAAAATCAAGATGCATGAAAGATAACTTGCTATCATTGGTAATACACCAATAACAGGTTTAACGATGCTTTGTTGCTTTTACGTTTCTAAGGTATGGGAGAATGCACGAATTACCATACACGGGATAAATCTGACCTTTATATTTATATCTGGAAGTGAGACCCACCAATTTGATGTAATGCTTGACCGTCAATCAAGTCCAACACATCTCGAATGTCAAAGAAAGGCTGATAAAGGTACGGATGGCGAAAATTAGCACTTTCTATCAAAGAAAATCCGTAAATCAGGGTCATCACGTTTACATGTAATTAAGCATTCAATATCTTAATGTAACATTATTGTTTGCTTCTTTGCTGAAACTACGCGTGAAATAATTTACTTCCCTAGAGACTCATACAAGTTTGCACAATAAATATCGACTACAATGAGATGGGGATTACAAAAGTACACTTGTCATTAGCTATTAAAAATAACGTTGTATGGGGGCAAGGTTGTTTTATATATTCTCATACTCGTCTGGAGATCGCAAATATATGTTTCTTTTTTCGGTCTTACAGATATCATAGAAAAAGAGTATTCGCCTAAAATAACATGTGGAGAGATCAGTAAAGACATTCAGAGGTTTCGAGAAGATGGCACAATTTGGTTAGCAGAGGACTTCTCGCTTCTTCGTCATTGCTTCAAACTAATTGAGGAGAACCAAAACGCCGTATGTGCTATTTACTTTAACTTGGTGTAGCGATTCTGATGTTTAGGACGCATTGCTTGAGTCTCAAGGGTTGATCATTTGATATCCAGGGGCGGTAGGGAGATGGACAGGGGCGTGGGTTTTTTTTTACAGCTCCTCTTTGAATGATTTATCAACATGGTTTCTTCTTGCAAACTTTTAAATTTGCCTCTTTGATGAATTTTTTGTGCTCGCACATTTATCTCACAATATTTCCTTCTGTTGAAACGCTTTATTGGCATGAATAGAAAAGGAAATTGTGAAGGATATGTATGTCTGTACATATTTTACAAGCTGATCTATCTCGGGAAGTCGGCAAGGGAATGTGCAATATGCAGCTAAGTAGATTACTGCCAGTTCGGAAGACAAGGTGATTATAAAAGAAGTCATTCTTGACGCATTTCGTGTAGAAAGACTTTACGACCCAGGGATTAAATTTGTTCTAGGCGGTAAAATAACTCCAAACGAGCCCACTGGGATTTTGATACACTGCACTATGGATAGAAAAGACAGTAATTATTATGTCCACCTAATTGACACATATAATCCAAAGAAGCTTCAAGGTTGGCTTAAAATGCATTGCAGCGCTTAAGTGTCATATAACATTGGTTATCGACCGCATGCGCCGGTCACTGCTTCATCCTTTGTTTGACTCGGAAGTCCCAGAAATATTCTGCACCACACCCTCTACCCATTTCTGGCTACAGCTTGCTGAAATGCCCCTAAAAGACTTATAGTTTCGACACTTTAGGGACGTATGGACAACATCAGTTAAGCAATTAATTCCGTTTTTTCATACGGTTTTGGCCATGTTTGGATGACACGGGAAATAGGCAATAAAATATTCTCTACAGCTTTTAAAACAAAAATTGCAATTTCATGAAATGGAATAGATTTTCAACATTACATTGCAAATTACGCACCTAAAAAGAGTTTAAGAGCCTAACAGAACAAGCAAAATATATCCATCTTAACCGTAGTCACACAGTACTTTGCAAATCTTTCCATGTTTTCGATGTTCTGCTTTTTTTCAATAGAAGAAGGGAGACACCATAACATCGACTCTTTTATCAAGACATTGCAAACTATGTTCTTATGAACGGTTGAAGATGAGTTTCACTTTTCATTGATATGTCTTATGTATGTCAATCGGCGAAAAACATAAAATATATCCACCAGATCATCAGATAACCAAACATTTTTGAAAATAATCAGAGAAAAAGACCGACAGAAATCTTTACGCCTTTTAAATGTATTTACAAGGCCTTTAATCACAGAGAGTAAGTTTTGATGTCATCTGAAACTGTGACCCTTTCAGTCCACTGATGACCTGTCTATTGTACTATTTTGCTTAGAGGTGATAGTTCAACATTTTCCGTAATTTTTAATTTTGATCGAGTATCTTCTATTATTTTATGACAAACGCCTTTGTATATGAAATACAAATGCAAATAAATGTGCACAGTATGTGTGCTCTGACGGACAAAAATACAATTAAATCGGATATCATATAAAGTTCGACGGCGAAGGGCCGAAGGCACGCCTAAAACGAAAAGTAATGACACAAACAACTGTCGGTACATACGTTTTCCCCTGTGACAGCTAGTAATCTTTTGTTTCCTGTCCTCTATGGCTTGGTTTATTAAAGCTCGATAAGCTGTATCTTTGGCTATTTTTTCAGAAGTTATGTTTCGTGGTTTTCCTACACTTTCTGCATTGAATCCCTAAACTGTAATTTAGTGCCAAGTATTTAGCATATTAACACAACCTATATGAGTATAATCTCCATTTTTATTTTTGAAAATTGCATTCAAGTCCGGACTAGAATTCATTTGTAAACAATAAATAATGGTCACTACACACATACAAGCTGTGTTGACAAAAAGAATACTCGAAATATCAGCATGACTAACGGATTAGGATAAGACACGGTAGTTGATACAGAAGTACAATACTGAAAAGCTTGCCACCAGTTACAACTTATGCCCTTTAAAGGCAGCTTATTCGAACGTTTGTCCTCTACAAATCTACGGGGTCTCCAGGATATCCAAAGGTCCGAGGTCCCCTAACTAGTATTATGTCCCCGTAATTATGTAAGACAATATAGGTCAGTTGTGGACGTTGCGACAATATTATAAAAATAACTAAAAGCTTAAGTTTCCGAAACTTTTTTATGGGTTTCAATTTATGATCTTGTTCTTTCAAGAAACACGAATAATTTTAATCTCATATTTTTATTATAGATATGGGAAAACGCAGAGATAGCTATATTTTGTAGCGAAACAAAAGTCTGTTTCTATTCTGGATGTAAAAAATCTAAATTTGAAATCGTCCTCGGACCGGGAAACAAGCCGATCTGCACGAAAACGGATTGTCCTTCTGTAAATACGGATATTTCCCGTACAAGTAGGTAGCGGTATTCATTACTCTCTGTACATGATGGTATACTTAAGGCTGAAAATGAAAAACAAATAAACAGAATGATTGACTGCCCAACATACGCAATACTACAGCTATCATAACCGTATCAGGACAACTTTTGCAATAGAAAATCAATATCAATACCCTAAATTATGACGCGATATTGAACGAACTTCAGATAATAACCATGAACATTTCTCCTAACTTTTCCAGAAATCAAGAAGAAATGTGATCCCTTGATCAAGCTGGAGCATGTATACAGCGTGATAACAGAAATGGAAAATAATCATGGGGAACTTCATGAGTTCAAAGTATGCATTCGTGAGTGCATGAATGTTGTCAGAAATCAATCTGATGAGGTGAGCCATGGAATTTAAAGCTGATTTAAATCAGTTCTGCTGGTGGGCAGAATTTTCCCAGGGACCGTCTTTCGCCCAGTTTAAGCGATGTATTTATTGACTCAATAAAGTTTGTGTGCGGTGTGTGACGGTAAGTGTACGAGCACGAGTGCTTCATGAACTCTACAACGTTTGGAAGGGTCGAAGTCAAAAAAATTTAACAAATTAGCTCAGTTATTGAACCACTCTTTGTTGAGAGTGGAGGAACACCCGAGCGGTTTTGTCTATAGCTTCTCCGCTAGGTGACTAGGTGCCATGTGTTTTGAGTCCGAACCCGACTAAATATTTACCGTATTTTTTTATCCACAAAAAGGAAATATTTGTACCGTAGTCAAGTTTCCCTAATTATGCTCAAGTTTTACAGACACGGTACGAACGCAATACGTCCTCGCTTGATGCCCAGAAAATGCCACGGATTCTTCTTTCGTTGCTTTAGTATAACGTTATAATTCTCTAAACTGCCAACAGCTGCAGGAATACAAAAAACCCTGTACTACTAGTTTGAAATCCGTACAGCTTTGACTAACACAATTGAAAAGATTCAAATGTAATGATATTACTACTAATATATCTCAGGGACGATAAAAACCTCAGACAGTTATTAGTAAAAGCTACGGTCTTATATTTTCTGAATTATACTTACCGTTTCGATCAGTACGAATCTATCTTCTCTTTATGACATCTATTTTATTAAAAACAAAGGTGCTAAAGAATGCCAGAATACAAATATACTGCAAAGAAGGATTGATTACGTTAGAAGCAGGATCTCGTATGCACAACTTTGAAATTGTATACGATGTTACTTGCGTGGCGTTGACAAATGCATACATAGACGAAATGTGTACAGGCAGTGGAATGTCGAATCTTCAAGGTAATAAAAGTTAACTTTTCTTTTCATGAATCCCGAATTTCTTGAAATTCCGGTATGTCATACCTAGTGATGTTTCCTTCTTCGGGACTTACAGATGAATAAATCTTTTTAAATACATATGAATTTTAAGATTCTAGACTTTTGAATGAGTTATAAATGTCGCTTCGAGATGAAGAATATGTGTTCCGCATTTGTTAAAAATACAGGTCTTCTCCTTCAAGGAAGTGTCTTCCATCGACTCATTGGTGCACCATTTCTAGACATTTGCAGTGCAGTGAAATTATTGTAAAATAGTTACCGTTACTGAATATGTACTTTTTCGATGTAGATTGTTTTTTTCAAAGAAATTGTTCTGGTGCTCATTCCATCTTCCTTGCGTGAACAAATAATTTGGAAATCTATCATAGGGCGAATGTTTGTCTTCACAAGTGCCAAGTTTTACCACTTCTAACGAATTTCAGTCGAAAATTTGATCGGCCGTTGGTAGCCTGAGGCATATGACAGGGTGGTGAGGATATGCGATCTGAAAACACTCTGCGTACAATTACACTCTTGCTTCAGATGAGTTTCAAGTGTGACCTTTATATTTCTTACTTTAGTTTATTTGTATAATACAATGTTTCCCATAATTTGCAAGAGTGAACTACATACGAAACAGTAATATTTCGCCATTATATCGTGTGGAATGGATATCAATGTTCTGTCGGAAACATTCAACTGCATGTGATAAAACATGGTACAGGTGTTGATCTTCTCGTAGTGTAAAAGTGTAAAGCGATACCCTGCCGATTAATTATTGACTTATTAACTTATTTAATGACCTTTGTGATTAGGGTATCAGCCGAGATTGGCTTTTCATTTTTTACACCATGATATAGAACAACATTGTTTTATGTAGTAAAGTTGAGCCTCTAAACAGGGAAACAGTGTTTATAATTAGAGATCTATATCATGAATGACTGCACTAAATCTGATGATACTTGCTGTAGATATTGATCATATAAAGATTTAACAGTCAAGAAAAGCATTTAGCATTATTTATAGCTAATTATAGGAGTTCTCTTCTGTAATGAACAAGGGCGAATTTTTGTTTATATCTGGCGTCCTGATTCATGACTTTTTTATGTCAAGAGCAATTACTCAGACATGCCTGGACCAGTTTCTTGCAGATTAGTTGAATTTTGACATTTCATGAGCCAGGGTATGACATACCTAATTCTGTCCAACTCAGTAAAGGGAGATAACCCTATGTCATTCATGCTATTACTAATGTCTACTTGTTTACAATACAATCCAATACAGGCATCGGTCATTTCGTTTTTCATGCGTATCATATCGACTTTGATTTACAGTCTGACTTCCATTAACAAATTCCTGATGAAAAGCAGAGACTCTGTTTTTTCAATGACTTGTTTTTCTTATGACTATGTAATTATTCTTGTGTACCTTCATTTAGTTTATACTAATATTTAATGAGCAGATCCTATTATAAGAGAATGCCCACAAGGAATAGATTTCGGAGAGGTTGCTAAATTACTACAAGAGCTACAACAGCGTGGCGTAATATGGAAGGAACATGACACCGAGCTTCTAAAGAGTTGCTTTAGACTATTGGAAGACTATCCGAATGATGTAAGTATGAATTCTTTGTTAAAAGTGGCGGACAACCAGCTTCGATTGTATGATCACTAAGCTTATAACTGCCATTCTGATTTTGGACCTTAATCTCTCTCTCTCTCTCTCTCTCTCTCTCTCTCTCTCTCTCTCTCTCTCTCCACTAAATTGTACAGATCTTCTTCATGGGAAATTATAGAGCGCAATGCTAGAAGCAGAGCGATATAAAAATAACACAAATAACTTCAAGTACAAAGTGATAATATCTTACTTAAGTTTCATGTATCCAATCCTCGTAAAGTCTGAACTAAATTTATTTCTTTACTCTCATTTATATGGTTGGAACGTACCATTATACTGTGTACTTTAGTGGTGTTGAAATTTGATGAATAATTTTATAAATATTGCATCTCGTCGCATAATCTTACCAGTCAAACTGCGATGCCTAATTACTTTTTGCAATACTGATGATATTTGATTGTCGCCCAAACAAAACAATACTTTTTTTGGCAAACCCTCCACTTATCTCATTCAATTCACATTACTACGGACTTAACTTTCGCATTAGGTATTTGATAATGCAAGACCGACATTTATGCCGTTCATACACAGGCCATTAAAACGCCTCTGAAACGGTTCTGGGCCAATACTGGCACAGAAAGTTATGTGTGGACACTCCGAAGTGGTTCTGAAGCGTTTCAGATTTGAGACGGTTTAGTCGGCCCGACCTGAGCCGTTGTAGGAATTAACTCTATCAGCAAATCGCTGTGTGGACGGACCGAGCCGCTTCAGAGGCGTTTTAAACGCCCTCACGCGACAGGTATTTGTAACATAGACAAACAACAACCAACATACAATATTCACGTTGGTCATGGCTGCAGAACACGTTAACACAGCTCTACATCTCGTGGAAATACCTGGTCAGACGACAAAATAAGTTTGCTGATCTTAGTCTGGGCAGACGAAAGCATTGAAAGAATGCTAAAGAGAAGGTGTGGCGACAGCCTCGTGTACAAAAAATTGCAGAAAAGGCTCTACAGAGAGGTTTAAACCGGACAGCAGATCAGTGCCACTGCAAGTCAAGGCACTGAAGCTGAAATACAAAGAAGTTGTCGACAGCAACAGACCATGAAGGTGCGACTTTGCACAATTTTGAGATATCGGATATTTACAATCTAGTATCGCAGTTTGACATATCGACGATTTCGGGACTAATATCGATACTAGATGATACTAGAATGACCTGCGGTTGTCCCATGGGAAGCCGTGTCTATGAAATTGCCGATATTTACCGGTGATTTGGGGACTCTAATATCGATACTATGACAGAACCCCATGGACGATACTAGATTCATTCAAATCGGGCGTAAATATCCGATATATATCGGAGATTTCACCATCTTACAGTTCTGGCCAAACCCGACTTATAAGGACTGACTCTAGCTTCGATACTAGCGATACTAGATTCTGTCAAATCGCGCGTAAATATCCGATATATATCGGAGATTACAGTTCTGGCCAAACCCGACTTCCAAGGACTGACTTCGATACTAGACGATACTAGATTCATTCAAATCGCGCGTAAATATCCGATATAGGCCTACGGTATATCGGAGATTTCACCACTATACAGTTCTTGTCAACTTGAAACCCGACTACCAAGGACTGACTCTAGCTGCGATACTGGACGATACTGGATTCATTCTTATTGCGCGTAAATATCCGATATATCGGAGATTTCACCACCTTGCAGTTCTGGTCAAACCCGACTTCCAAGGACTGACTCTAGCTTCGATACTAGACGATACTAGATTCTGTCAAATCGCGTGTAAATATCCGATATATATCAGAGATTTCACCACCTTAAAAGTTCTGGTCAAACCCTATTTCCAAGGACTGACTCTTGATTTTATACTAGACGATACTAGATTCTGTCAAATCGCTAAATATCCGATATTTATCGGAGATTTCAGCCCTTTATAGATCTAGCTAAGCCAATCTAACTTCGATATTGTAAAGTCAAAGTCTAGTAGCCGTAAATATCGGATATCATATAAAAGTGCAATGTCGCAGTGTCCCCTGACAGACGGAGCGGCAGAAGCAGAATATCGATGCCTTTCTTCGAATAACTGTCTGAGATCCTCGGTAATCGGCCATCTGTCAATTCCAGTAGAAACGCCAACAGAATATCTGTTAGCTATGCTAAACATTTATTCTGAAACACAATACATTCGAATTTAACAACAATCTACAAACAAACATGTTGGTGCGCAATGGGATCGCCATCGTCACCCGAGATTGCCAATCGACATCACGTTTCACGAATTAGAACAGGAAATCATATGTGAACACACAACAAAAATATCCCTATGGTGTAGATTCAGAGACGATATTTTCCTAATCTTAATGGGAACGGAGCACGAACTCCACGAATTTATAACAGTAATTAAAAAATACCGTCAATGACGCTGTACCTTCTCTAATGTGTATCCAGGTCAGGTAATTGGTTGTTGGCATGGAGTTGTTGGTAAATAGTTGATGATGTAGGGGCATGAGGTGGGATATGGACCCAAAGAACCCAAAAGATGATTAAATACATCAATCAAAAAAATTCTAAGCTACAGTATAAACTGCCTAAAGATAGTTCAATGTGGAAAAAAGTTAAATAATTCAGAAACAAGAATTAATAGTCCAAAATAGTAATGACGCACTTCCTTACTGACCTGAGTGCATGTGAAATACACAACCTAGCATCTGTAAATTAAATGTATACCAAGTGATCATTTTAAGTCACTTTTAACTGTTTTTAATGGATTTCCCAAAGAATCCTGTGGAAATGATGAAAAACGCTTATCTGGTCTTGTGTTTGTATAACCTCCTGGCTGATAATTGTCATAGTATTGAAAAAAAAAATTGAAAGTGAAGAAATTACTGTTTTTAATAGGCATATTTTCCTTGAAATATATGACCGTGTAAAGAATATATGCTAAAAGTGTTTAAGAGTAAATTTCTTTTCAAAAAATAATTTAATCTGTGACCAAAGGATTTTTATTCTTTGAGTTTACAAATTCAAACATTGCAATTTGTTTAATCATCTTGTGCAGTGCAAAATTTATGAAATGACTGAAAAACAAAAAAAAATTGGCAGAATTACAGTCTTTGCGATGTAAAATTATGGGTTGACATCACGATAACTGTTAATCTGTTTGAAGTACTAATATACTATAATTTAAAAAAGAAAAGTTCATGCAGAAACGGTAAAATATATTGTCAGCAATGTAGTGTTAATTTTGACTTTACATCAAAATATGCCTTTGCTTGATACCCAATATACAGGGCGAAATATTAAAATCAGCCATGTTCAGCAAAATCCACACAACAGCATTGATCCTTTTCTGATTTGATTTGATTTGATTATGTTATCCTTGTATGACAGTCAGTACAATATGGAACTTGAACACAACACATTGAATGAGTATGCTGTAAATGAAATGGTGTGGCTGCATCCACATGCAGCAATAGGAGTGCCTTTGTCTCTCACCCCTCATTTCCAACCTGTCCCATCCCTGAAAAAATAGTTTGGTCTTATATTTATAATGTTAATAATTTCTGTATTTGTTAAAATGTGCTCATCTCAAAAACTTTTGATCATAAACATTTTCATTGTTTTTTATAGCTGACCAGTCAGTTAACCTGTTTATTTTAAATATTTTCGCATTTTTCCTCAGTATTTGACATTTTCTGAATACCTTCTTATTCAGTTTGTCATTTTCTAAAAGTTTAAATGCTCCATTGTGTGGTCAAGCTTTCCACAAGCATCAAATGTGGTACTTCATATAGGAGGGTCTGCCTCTAGAGGGCGGGCATCATGAATAGTGTTTGTTGGTTAATTCCTCCACGTAAACTTCTGATTGTACTGTAAACATTGAACATGGCCGACGTCCGATTTTCCTGTCTAAAACTTTCACTCATTTTCGTTCATATGACTCTGAAACTCCAGGAAACGATTGCGAAGAAAGGGTTATTTTGAAATATTGAGGTACTCGCCGATATTTTGCAAAATTAAATGAGAAAAAATGCAAGGAAATGCCGACAGGCTTACACAATGACAATTTTCAGACTCGGAGGCATATGATCATCTCTGCAGATTATGCAACAGGCCCAGATCACGTGAGGCCATGAGGGGATATCCACGCAACTCAGTACCAAACACTAGCGCTCACAGAGTGAGCAAACACAAAGTGAGTACCCCTAACGTCAGCTCAGTAGTCTGTAATAGATTGTAGTCAACTAAGAAACCTTGGAGAAAGGCTTAACACTGTGGCTATGCCGCTAAGTCCCTTTTGATTTTTGTCATAGCTCAACATCGTTCTCCCACACCTCAACCTAAGCCATGAACACCCCCACCAGTTTATGATATGACCCATCACAATGGCATGACGTCAACGGATCTTGACAGACGGAAGTCTTGACAGACGGAAGTCTTGACAGCAGCATACTGGTTTTCAACTCTAATACCTTCTCTGTCTATAAATAGACACGAGAAGGTAAAAATGCATCCTACTTTCAAATTTTCATATGAAAGTTATTCACACAAAATAACATATCTTGACCTAGTCATTTACAAAGGTCAACGATACAACAACGAAAACATACTAGACACTAGAACGCACGCAAAACTAGCAGATACATTCCAGTTCTTACACAGAAAATCATGTCATCCAAAATCAACCTTCAAGGGCCTGATCAAAGGCGAAATATTAAGGTACATGAGGACATGTAACAACGAAGAGGACTTTAACAACAAAGTCAAAACATTTAATGAAAAATTGCTACAACGAGGATATTCACAACAAGAAATATCGTAAGGAGAAAGAAATCCAACATTGGCGACACGCTCATAAATGTACAAGTACATAATCTTACAGAAAAATGAACAAAATGAAACACAATCAACTGACTCGAATATAAATATCCTAGCCTCCTTACTGGACGAACAAAACACTGACAATGATTAAGCAACAAACAGTGAAACAAAAATCCAAGGGGAGAAAATATCAAAAAAGCGACTGAGGAAGAAACCACAGTGGTTTCGAAACGTAGCGTCAAAGGATCACACTGTCATTCGACAGCCAGATTACGGCTATGTCTCACCATGGCTTATATCTACACCAATAGTCAAACGCACAAAATAAAACATGAACACAGAGAACGAAAAAATAGTGTAGGTGAAACGTGGAGCTGTTTTCCCTTTATTACAGTTCTGAATGTATCAAACGCAAGGGCTAAATC
Organism: Ptychodera flava; assembly: GCA_001465055.1. Taxonomy (NCBI): domain Eukaryota; kingdom Metazoa; phylum Hemichordata; class Enteropneusta; family Ptychoderidae; genus Ptychodera; species Ptychodera flava. The sequence goes on along the minus strand of LD344526.1, from coordinate 119,159 downwards.
GGTTAACGATTGCATTTGGTCTGCATTCAGATCATTAAAGCGACGATGATTCTGTTTGGACCGCATATGCAGCAGGTAAAAAACCAGAAGACAAGCAGTACGACGTCGTTCATTTCAGCCATCTTGTTACAATGCCGTATGCTTGGTCATACACACCTTTTGAACTCGAGAGGGCGCATTAAGACGTCTTAAACACCAAAACAATGGCTTAATTTTGTGAGTATGGACGCAAGCGGACTCAAACTATTAATCCCCTGTGTTTACAAATCACAAATAGTGTTGCAGAAGCGTTTCAATTTTTACCTGTCTGAACATAGCAATTATCTCACACTCCAGTCGTGCCAAAATGTCCCACCTTCCTTGAATAATTAATTACCAGAGGTAATAACGATTATGATGTGGAAGTGTGATGATCAGATTACGTTTTAATAGAAAATACGCATTTACTAAATTATACACTAATCGATTAACCACACAACAGAATTTGAAATGTATAAATGCGCCATTCGACAATAAAAATCTCTCTACCATTTAACACATTTTCGTTATCATGGAAATAAAGCAAATATGGCCGTCGTTTATGTAAACGAAAAATTGGAACGACAACCACATAAGAGAGGCGCGTGCAATAAAAATAGTATAATGCAAATAAGGGAATATTTAGCTACGCGGCGGGAAGCCATTTTCCCGCCTTATGTTGGGCAAATGATACCCTGCTCTTGAGCACACAGTACAATGTTTTTGCTATAATATGTAATACGTATAGGATAAAGCCTGAGTACGAGGGTTTTATCCGACTTAAAAACTATCGCCCCTAACTGATATATTTTCGTTTTCAATGTGTTTATGTCAACCGTCCCATTTGTCAATGTAACATGTTTAGGATATGAATTAAAACTTTTATTTGTGAAATAGCCTTCCAATGTAATGGAACATCCTATAAATGCCCTAGGGCACATTATATAAATGCCCTAGGGCATAGCAGATTTTGTGTTGCAGCTGGTTTCCGCTGTTACCAAATTTGAATATTAAAACGTACCAGATGTCTACAGAATATGACATGTTCACTTTTGATTGGACAGTACTTTACTACGGCGCTGTCATTCGTTTCTGGCATTTGGTGACCAAGGGCTTTACGAGTAAATAAAACACCCTGAATTGAGCACTCTGATTGGTCAATCAACAGTAGATAGTTTTTAAATAATAGATAAGTTATGTATAAGTTATGTATGTATACGTGCATGTGTATATATATGTTTGTATGTATCTGAGTGATCTATTTTCCTCTTTATTGTCGCTTAAATGGAGTTCTGAAGACATTGTTGAATTCGTTTCCCCATAATTTCACAAGCAAAATTTCCCGGTACACATTGAAACGACTCAAGGTTTACTGACATATTACATTTTGTACAAAAACCATAGATATGGTACGATGCGGAGATCAAAGTATTTTGTAGAAGAACAAAAGTATTAATTCAGTCTGGAAAAAGAAGATTCAAATTTCAAATTGTCCTAGGGCCAGGAAACATGCCGATGTGGAAGCTGACAGACTTTCCTGATTTCAAGAAGGACGTCTCTGATCAACATACAAGAAAACAAAGAGGTCAACGTTTACCATGCAATTGTTGTCAGTTGTATAATTCCTTTAATTAATAAGAATAGATAAGCGGTATCGTAAATGGTATAATTGTTCTTATAAATAACATATTTTAGTCGTTTCTCTCCCACGCAATTTCGACCAAACCTTTATATTATAAAAGCATATTTTGGAAGCGGCTTTGTTCGCCAGGTCTGCATTCTGTAATTACCGGTGAAAGCGACAGAAACTGACTTCAGGCTGTATTGATATACTTTTGGTTGCAAAAGAGGTGATGGTGACTGTGTCATTTGTGGTATCATGCATTTATATCTGCCTCTTTTGATGTTTACAGAAATTGAAAAAAAGTGTGATCCCTTCATTCAAGTGGACCACGTTTATGACGTTGAGCAGGAGATAGAACATGTCCTAGGAGAAATGAAACGATGTGACTATGAATGTATCAATGAATGTAAGATAATTATTTTGGAACATACATTTCAGGTAAGAACAAAAATATCATCAAGATTTGATGCAATGTAATCATTGACTTAATAGCAAGAAAGCTGTTTGTAAGACCTAATCTTGCCATTTTGTATAATATTATATTTAAATAAGAAACTGCAAGTGTCGATTGATCCATCCAAACATCTACGTTAAGGTTTGCAGTTTGCAGATCTTCATTTGGTCATAAACTGACTATGTTAGCTTCAACATAACCTCTTCACAGTTATGTTTGCTTTCCTTGCCCTCTAAGTTTAGAAATGCACATTTAATGTAGTTTAATGTAGGAATTACCCCATCTGAGGACGGTGGCTAAATTACAGTTAACCGTTGGGAAAAGATAACTATCTGAGCGCTGTTAATATTTTGATTAATTTATTTATTTTGGCAGACATCAGAAAGATAGCATCCTCGGAAAATTTTACAAATGATAATCAACTACTTCCCAATTGTTCCTGTTTGCCACTTGGTTTAAAGTCATTTTTGTTGGCCTAACTCTCAGTATGACCCAAGTTACCAAATAGTAAAACGACGTTTTGTGACGTAAAAGGGATACAACACAGTCATTCCAAATTTTTCCCTCAAAAGTTTAAATTGCTTTAACTGTTATTGTAGTTGTTATTTAAATTCCCTGGCTTGTTATTTGTATGGCATTGTATAGTGTTACTTGAAAAAAACATATTGTTTGGCGATTTTGAAACTAATTTGTCTTCCTTCATTTACTTAAATAAAAGAGAGTTACTAATACTCATTTATCCTGTTATCTGTGTCATAGAAATATTTTAGTCTTCCATGAGGCCCATACAACTTCAGAGATCACTCAGACATGCTTGTAAATAATTTTCTTAAATCATTTGTTATAGTGACAGATGTTATCATCCAAACCAAAATGTTTAATTTAATTGTGTATTTTTCAACTAATGCCGCGTTGGAAACTAACACTGCATGAAAACCCGATAATTCAGATAAATTCACGTTAATGAGTTGCCTGTATTATAGTATAATACACGTGAATTCACATGAATCCACATGAATACAGGCTTGCTGAATACAAAAAATGGATTCTTGACTGTATTCATCTGTATATGCACTCTTCAGCTAAAATACAAGCAATAATCCATGTTAATACAGTAAGTATTATAGGGTTTTTATGCAGTGTAAATTTTTACTTTGGTCGTGAAATGAGATCATATTTTCACAAGAGTTTGTATTGTTTCAACCAAGCTAGGTCGTGTGACAGGAAAATATTTTTGACCCCAGCCTACTATTTTTGCAGGATCTATCCAACGCAAGAATAAGAATTTTCTGTAAGCAGGTGTTAATTACACTGGAGTCAGGGAGGTGTTTTAATCGATTTGATATCATAAACGGTGGAAATGGAAAGGTGTTGAGGAAAGTTTACACCTCGGACGACGTGGGTAAGTGCTCAAATCGTGCAGAGGCTAAGCTTAGGCTGCGTTCACAAAAACAGTTAGGGGCTGGAGGAATTCAGGGGGATTCGAAATTTTAGGGGGTAGTAGAGAGGGACTTGAACGTTTCACTCTGTCTATAGGGGGACCTGACAATTGTTTTGTTCCTTTTTTTAAGATTCCAAGTTTTGGTGGGTAATGCAATGAAAATTTAATAACATTTAATGTCATCCAATTGTTCTATTGTTAGTAATAATTTAACAAGATCTAGAAGCTTTTTGTCGCATTTCGTTAATTTCGTCTCGAAAAAAATAAAACAAAAATGAATTTTTGTAAAATAACAAACAAGACGGCCTACGTAGTATGGGGCAGAAGCTGCAACTTTTGTTTTGTCAATATTTCTATGCAGAATATCAAATGCAGCTTCTTGTTCTCTTCCTATAGCATGCTGAAACACACACTATTCAGTTTGTCGACAAAAGCCTGCATATATGAATATTGGGTGATAATTGAATAGGAGTCCAGAGGGAATGTCATTTGTCCATGAATGATACAAATGCAGGGTACATGTTCACTGGCTGTGTTGGAAAGCTGAATACTGGACAGTTCAACATGCTGTAGGAACAAGAAGGCAGCTGTATAAACTGAACACAATTATAGTCAAAATTATCAAATTTAATACAGCTACTGCCCGGCTTACTGCCTGCGGGCAGTGTCACTGCCACTGCGTACCATCAATGACAGAATTAGCTCTGACTTTGAAGTATCTGAAGAAGAGTTGGATTCATATGATGCTCACGGCAGTGATGCATACTTGTACACAAAATCGGGCAAGAAAGCAACACATTGAAAACCAGGAGACTTGAAAGTTATCAGAGATTTTTTTACTTCTGGCATATGAGAATAATCAAAAATTAAAGAATATAGATGGGGGTTACCGTGCTTGATTTTCCAAATTTTCGCAATCTCATCGTAAAATAACAAAAAAGTAAAAGTTTGTAGAGTAAAGAGTACTCTAATTTAAATGAAGACATTTGTGACAAAATTATAATTATATTTTTACCAAATTTATCATTATTACACCAAAAATTTCAGACTGAGATTAACATGTTTATTTGATGAAATAGTTTAACCTTCCATCATTGTCAATTTTGTAAAACCTTTAAGTAGCATCTAATGTAGTCAAGAATTCACAATTTGCATACGCTCTCATGATCTTCATTTTGTGTGCTCTTCCGCAGGCGCCATTGGCCTGGCTAGATCGAGTTTGATTAACTCAAGTCAGCATAGACTGACATATCAAAAAGTCCACTGATATGTTTAAAAATGAATCAAATTTAAGAATTTGTCTTAGGAATATGGTTCTACAAATTGCTAATGATAGGAAGTTTATTTTTTCTTTGCGTGAATCCCTAATAAATATGTGGCTATATGATAATGGGGACTTGAAAATTTGTGATCATATAGACAGGGGGTCTTGAAAATTTTTGAGGGTAATGAGAGGGATCTGATCTGCAAAAACAAGATTTCACTCCCTTGATCCCTCCAGCCCCTGCCCCACAACCGTTATTTGTAAACGCAGCCTTGACGTAAGCATTTATTTAAGAAAAACCAGCAAATTGAAGAACGTTTTAATAAACCAATCACTATGCTTAAACATTAAAATCCGCACCCAACAGTGCAATTTGTCTCTTTTGTTTCTTATGTATTGTGGCAGACTTCTCATTCTTACTATCACTGCAATCTTCTAGTAGTTTTTGAATACTCTTTATGATTACAAAATAGTATGCTCGTTCAGCTGATAACGAATGATTTATAGAATCAAACCAAACGCTTTTGTAATTCAATGGTTTTGTTCTAAGCATAGGCATTCCTTTACGTTCACAGATGATACGCTGAAGTCTCCAGACATCGAGATCATTGATTGTGGTAAATCAATTACAGAACAACATGTGAACGAGAAGATCCGAAAACTTGGTCGTAGTTGTGATGATAGCTTCCGACAATGTCTCCAGCATTGCAAAAGGCTGATAAGAGATGAAAAGAATAAGATAGGGGCCGCAGTGAGTGCATTTACTTAATATGTTTTGTGCATATGAAAACCTTGGCGTAAATCGTAAAAGGCTGTATACAAGAAGGGAAATGACAGAACCCTAAGGAGAGACAGAGGAAGCGCGCCACACTTTCGGTATTTGCACACAGCTTGTATTATATTTCGTGGCGGGCAGATGCTCGTTCGGGAACAGCAGAATAGGTTACAATTGAACCACTCTTTATATGGGAGTGGAGATTTAGCCGAGCGGTTCTCTCTGTGGCCTCTCCGCTAGGCGACTGATGCTGTATGTTGTGGGTTCGAACCCGATTGAAAACTAGCCATATATTTACAACCCATACTGCAAATGTATGTTCGATATAAAGAGCACTTGGAATTCAATCTATTTTACGTATACAACAACAATCACAAATTTATGTCCGGTAGGATGTGTTTCATCATCTGAAGTTCAGCGGAATGCCGCCTGACAAATTCCTAGTTTTGTAATAGTGTATGAGTAGTACACAAAGTGGGGTTCTGGACCACCACCCAACTGTTGGATTCTTAAATCCCATGCTCTGAAATTTTCTAATTCAAGGGTCACTTGAGAAGGGCCCGGAAGCCTTTATTTACCTATTTAAAAACAATTGTTCTCTTTTAAAAAGGTGCGTATCCCCTGAATTGGTAAATGGAAGTTCCCACCCCCGCTAAAAAGGTGGGGGTTCTGGACCACTTTTTGGTATGAGTGCATTGTTTCCATGATTTGAAGCTCCTCTTTCAGCACAATTCCCCAGTAGGGCTCCAAACACACCCAAATCGCACCAGAAGTAACGATTTGCGTCCTGTTCTTTCCAAATAAACATCCGACGGTAATGGGGTATCCCAAAAAGTACAGCAATGAGTATAGGAAGAAACACCTGCCAGTGGCTTATATTGAGCTCTGTAGAGCTCTGTGGCCGAAGATGAGAGGCAAAGTTTTGTAAATTTCACAGACACAACCGCAGGAAAAGATCATGAATGAAGCCTTGCTATGTGCGTGGCAAGGGGTGACAAATCAGTTATCCCTTTGTGGAGGGTGCTGTTACAAATATGAGGTTTCAACACTATGGCACAGAGCAGAGGGCTCTCGGTAGGAACCAAAAGGTATTGGAAAAGGAATACGCCCGGCTGGAGGAAATTGAATGTCCTTTGATGTGAGGATAGGTTCTTAGAGAGAACTGCCTAGCAGGTATTAAACATCCATTTAGACAGTAGCAGCAAAGGAGCCACCGGCAGCAACCAGCAGCAAAGGGCAACTCACTAATTACTTCGAGGAACCACCCAGCAGGTATTGAACAACCATTCACAGAGTGGCAACAATTAGGGTACCGACTCACTAGGATGCCCCTCAAGGTCTGTGCCTCCACGACCTTTCCCAAATGCAGAGGATATAGAGATGACCTCACTTTCATTTGCACGCATTATACCATTAGTACCTACTTGCGTAGCTAGAAGATGGGTGTTCCCAAAGGGCATCATCTCCTAGCTGACCCCAAAGTTTTTTTGGAAGATTTACGACCTCAGATCAGATTGAGACTCACCGAAGATATTGGGGATCATGGCAGCCTAAAGTTCCAGTTGGCGATGAGGGTCCCCTTAGGCTTGACACACCAGATGATTTCAAGAATTACCAACAACCGTCGTTTTGCCACAAGCAAGTGGAACTCCTATAGATCAGTGAGATTGATGAGGTGCTAGATGTGGCCTCCACCCATCTCCTGGAGATGATGACAAATCGACATAGAGGGGCTCAGGCTCGGTGGTTGATGGGTTCTAGGACAGTTACTACCCAGACAAATAACCTGACATTTATCCCCTGGCTAATTACCAACTTGCCAAACATTGACCACCCGGACATTTACCCGCTAATACTATTTATCACATAAATATTGGTTTGTCGAAATGATGTCATCATGGGCGAGGGGGCGAGGATGTGTTTTGGGGGCAAGAGATTAGAATAGAGGCTTGGAGACTTAAGGGGAAACAATGAAAAAGAAGGGTCCCGAACGCTCGCGTGGACTGCGTGTTAATCTCTTCTAGGACCATCTCCTGCTGGATGCCACATGCTCTGCCTTGCACTATGCCTTGCGAGTGCTACTGCACATTCTAATTCTAACCTACGCCTGTCAGGGAATCGAACTCGAGACACCCGAACTAAATATCCTCACTCTAACCACTACGCCAAGCGGAATTGTCTGCAGCCATTGGCGAAATGTGAATATTGAACTTGACACTGTATGTCTAACTATGCATTATATATTACATGAATACTATAAATGACATTACAACTGTGTGGTGTTAACGGACTAAAATAATGTCTTTATACGAATTATTTTATCAGCTAACTCTAAGCGTAACCTTGACCCTAACACTAAGCAACTAATAGAATTTGTCTCTTTTCACATTTTTTTCGTCAAAACCGGGTTGTGCCGAAGGTTACACACATCCTCGGTTTTATGTTTTATGAGTAGAATGTGTGTTAGATGTTTCATAAAATGTTTACTAATTCTTTAAAGAGGCATTCCCACTTGGTAAAATTTTTAAAACATGTTTTTTAATGCCAACGGTCGATATTTGACGTGGCGGCTGCGCGCGGATCGTGAGATATCGATAAAAACATGTCATTTCCCGAGCGTATTTTTCACATCCTGAAGTGTTACGATCGTTTCTGATTATGACCCGAAATCCCCCGAAGGTTTGTTGTTATGCTGATTGACGATGTTCTAGGGAGTCCATACTAAGTTCGAACGACGCAATTAATTTACCTCCCACTGTGAAGACTTTATATACAGCATTATGCCTTTACCTCAGGTAAGTATTTTAAAAACTTCTCCTTAGTTTTTGTCGTTTCCATTATTCTCAATCAGTTGTATTATATTTTTAACCAATACCATATAGATATCAGTTTTTACGTGTAAAATATTAGCCGCCTCTGATGACTACATTTTGTCGTCTGCCAAACAGTTACGCATGGTTCGATACATACATAGCAGCCGCCACGTGGTATGCATCTATGCATACCACGCAGCAGCCACTATGTATAAACAAAACGTAATTTTGCCAGTCACCTATGCGAATTCTGGTGGAATCAGCAAACTTTGTTTTTCATTTTTTTGCCGAGTCAGTACGACTCGGCTCTCTCCCACTGGGCATGACTGATCACCGACGCGAGTGGTACTGTGGCGTACAGCAGCATCAGCATAGACTCGTACTCCATAGCTTAGTTGACAACGGCCCAAGTGTCAAACGTTCGATGTTCGGAAGCTGAATTTAGGTGGGCCACCAGAATCCAAACTTTTACTTTTTTGAGGACATATTTTTATCAATATCTCGCGATCCGCGCGCAGTTGCCATGTCAAATATCGACCGTTGGCATTACAAAATTGTGTTTTAAAAATGTTACCAAGTTGGAGTGCCACTTTAATTACCAACATATAAAATATACTCCATAAGGGTGACTACTGTGCAGAAAAATGTTTCAACTGAAGTTTCATTGTATTCTTTGTTCATGGCTGTCAAGAAAGGGACTGCGAGAATAGCTGTTCAACTTGTAGGAAACATTTCACAAGAAAAGACGATGTTATGAATATTTACAAAATTCGATGACGTGATTATTAGTTAAGGCATTGACAGATTTTAAACAGGTTGAACTGTTGAAAAGTAGTATTCAAATGCTTTTAATCCAACAGTGTTTGACCCTGATTCAAATTCAAATTCAAACAAATGTGCTACGTTGAACATTCGCATTGATTGGTGAGTTGTCTTTGTGGGCAACAGTCAACATCGACAAAGGAACTGTCAGGTTTTATTCAGTAGAAATTTTGTTGTACAACGAGGGAGTTTGTCAGAAGTATCACAGGAAAAAGGCAGCTGATATACGAAGGTCAAAAGAAGATGATAGTGAATAATGTCATTTCAAGGGAATGTATCGGCGGGAAAAATTTAAAGTCCTGCTTGGCACAAGTAAAGACTTTAAACGAAAATTCCATCGGAAAGACAAAGGAACACTCTCACAAGCCCGACCCTAAAATATTGAAATTATAACATGCAGAGCTGCAATGAAACTCGAAGCGCGGCATACCCAGGTAAGGATATACATATCTTGGGTCATTTCGAACTAAGTAAAAAAATATTTATATGTCTATCAGTCACATACGATTCGGTGAGAGTAAATATCGCATAACACTTCACTACATATAATTGTCAACAAACAATTATAGTTGACTAACAAGTCCCTTTGCAATATCCAATTTGATTAGTTTTAACAATCTGTTTTCATGTACTACATAATTGAATCGGTTTTATATGGCGTTTCAGGAGCCCTAAAGGTGATAAGTGCTACAGTTTTTATTTTTGTGTTTCTCATCTCCCGACAGACCGTAAAATTCAGCTCCGACATGAAAATAAAAAAACAACTTTTCATTTGCGCTGCCACTGAGGCGATCATCCTAGCAACAGCACCACCGCCATCAAATTGTGAGATTGCAGCAATTCAGACTGAAAGGACAGAGAGTACAGAACACTGAACTGAAAGACAACAAATTGCAGTGACTGAATGGACAGAACATTGAGCTGAAACAAATACACGTCTTTTCGTACTTAAAAATTGTTGAGACTGAATGGACAGAACATTGAACTGAAACAAATACAGGGGGTTTTTTTGGTACTTGTTTTTTTATTGCGACCGACCGCCCTGCTCGAGTATTCCTCTGAAGATGAGAAACAAAAAAATTAAAAGGGTCACCCTAATTGACAAGACCCTAGCTACTTTACCGGAAGACAAAGGAAAACCATAAATCACACTCCAAACGTCCCAATCAATGCGAGAAAGATTTTATCATTCCAATGAATATATGCTAACAAGTTGTGGGGACAATTTGATAACGAATGTATGGAAAGACTGCGTATTTTCGCCACGCAACAGAGTTTAGATTTGCTTGCAAGTGCCTCACAATGGTTATTGGTTTATGGACGGAATATTTTCAACCGCCCCAGCACAGTTTACACAACTGTAAACTGTTCATAGGCTAGCCAGAGGCCACAATGTGGTAGGAGCCTATGCACTGTTGCCAAACAAACATCAGATAACATACGAACAAACACTTTATGAGATACAGCGAATGACTAATGATGTTACTCTCCAGAGTGTTATGAAGGATTTTGAACAATGCAGTAAGAGCCGTCAGAGCTTTATATCCAGATTCAACTGTCAAGGGATTTCTTCTCCATTTATCACAAAATGTGTACTGTAAATTGTAAAGTGAAGGCCTGCAACAGAAATATATCAGTGACAATAACTTTAGAGCTAACATACGCATGATACAAGCACTTGCATTCGTACCATTACGTGATGTAGTAAGTGCATTTGAAAATGTGGCCCAGCATTGCGGTGATGAAGATCACCAGATTCTAAACTACTTTTGAAACAGCATACATTGTTGAGCAACATCGAGGTAGAAGACGAGACCCAATGTTTTGCCACCAATTATAGAACATTCACTACCATGTAATTGAAGACCTGCCCAGAACCAACAATATCCTTGAAGGATGGCACAACGGGTTTGCTCGTGCTATCAGCTCAGCTCATCCATCAATCAGGAATTCATATGGTTTCATCAGAAAGGAGCATGCGACTTCTCATATTACCATAGCACAAATTAGAGTGGGACAAGCCCCGCCTACTGTAAGAAAAGAATACAAAATAATTAATGAGCACATAAAGACCATTGTTAATGATTATCAAAACAAAGAAATAGTATCAGATCTCAGGGAGTGACAAACAATCTTACCATGCAGTTATAATCATACACAGTATCTATGATATGGCAAACAAAGTTGAAATTGTTTGAAAATAGAGATAATTTATCAGACGTCGTGTAAACTTAATTTTTAAGAGCGGGGATGTCCAGATGGTAAATGTCTTGTGTGGTAAGTGTCCAAGAGGTTAGTGTCCGGTGGTAAATAGCTGGGGAGTAAATGGTAGGTGGTAAATGTCTGGGGACTAAGTGTCTAGGGGGTAACTGTCCTATTACCAGTTGATGGAGTTACCACCCTCTAGCTGGACATCACTAGGTACCAACCCCAGAGAGGCAGTTCTTACATCCCACTACTTGCAGCCCTCAGAAACAAGAAAGCAATCATAAACTTAAAAATAAAGATGACAACTGCCTCCACTGGGTGCTCCACTCAGCTTTGTTTCCTGCAAAGTATCATGTAGACAGGCCATCAATGTTCGAGTCCTTCAATAGTGTCAATACTCCCACCCCCTGTCCCAGATTGGTAAAGTTTAGAGACAGGGAGGCCCTGCTGTAAATGTCTTTGGCCGGGACAAAGGCTGTGTCATTGCCTTCCATATCAGCAAGCAGCCCACATTTTGTGTTGATTGAGGCGACTGGGAAATCCCACTACACCCACATGAAGGACCTCAACTAGCTGCTGTTCGACCAGACAAATCACAAGGAGTGCAAACACTGCTGGGTACGCTGCCTCCATGGGTACTCCAGGGAAGACCTGCTGGAGGCCAATGAGACTGAGTGCCAGGGGATCGGAAAGACAGTCGAGGGTCACAATGCCAGAAGAGGGCAAATACAAGCTTGCCTTCTAGAACCCTCACAAGCAGTTGCTCACCCCATTTGTTATCTATGCTGACTTCGAGGCCCTGATCGCTAAGATGGAGGGCCTGAGCTCAACCCTGCAGCCTGTAACACCCAGGAGACCCAACAACATGAGCCCTGCAGCTTCTGTTACATGGTTGTGTGCTGTGACAGCACGACGAACCCCCTGTGGAGTACAGAGGGCCCAACATGGAAGAGCATTTCCTCAGAGCAGTCAAAGACGCGGAGTGCCGGATCAAGGAAATCGATTATCTTGATCCAGTGCCCCGCGTGTTTGACATATCCTTGTCATCCCCAAAGACTTATGGATGACACTAGAGGACTGCAAGGCCCATCGCTCTGCAACGACCTGCCACATATGCCAGAAGCCTCTTGCCAGAGAGACTGTCTGTGGCCACTGCCACATCACTTGGCAGTACTGCAAGGGGGGCACAATTCTCGCAACCCAAGTTTTGGCTGAGCCCCAAAACATCAAGCATACTGGTCGTCCTCCACAACTTGCAGGACTATGACTCCCATCTCCTGATACAGGCCATCTTGAAAGTACAGGGCATGATCACCTAAATCCGCAATAACACAGAAAAATATATCTCCTTATCACTTGGGCAGGTCCAGTCCATCCACAGTGCCAAATTCCTGTTGACCTCCTTAGACAAGCTTGTGGTCGCCAACCCACCACAGGCCTTTTGCATAATAGTGAAGAATGAGCCCTGCATAAAGCAACACACCCCTTGCACTGCAAAGGCATCTACCCCTACTAGTATATGGATGACAAGGAGTGCTTCACTGAACCCTAGCGCCCGCTCCCAGCCCCAACTTGGGAGCTTGGGCTGGGAGCCGAGTCCTAGGGGACTACCATGATCTTTACAATCACACAGATGTCTTTCTCCTGGCAGATGAGTTCGAGAACTTTCAAAAGACAAGCCTGCACCAGTATGGCCTGGACATGGCCTACTACTTCATCAGCTCCAGTCTTTTCTGGGACCCACTTCTGAAAAAGTTAGGGGTCGTGCTAGATCTGCTAACCAACAACGACCAGCGCCTCTTCATCTACAAAGAGCTGTGGGGAGGGATCTAAACGATGACAAAAAGGTATGCAAAGGCCAACAACCCTGCATCATTGGATGGATACAACCCAGAAGAGGCAAACAGCTACATCCCCTACCTGGACGCAAACAACCTCTACGGCTGGGCGATGAGCCTGTTGCTGCTCAAGGGGGCTTCTAATGGGTGGCTGACTGTGGAATGTAAGAGGCGACCATCGCCACCCAGCAAGAGTGTGCTCCTGAAGGCTGCATCACCACTACGGTTTTTTTGCCAGCCCATTTGTTCCAAGCGTAGTCGTCCTAATAAATTATTCATGAGTCCAGTACGGCAGCTACTCGCCGGCCTGTGGACCCCTAGGATGCCTCTGCCACAGCTGGTGCGCGGGTTGGAGGACAAGCGTGCTCACATTTTGAGTAGTACAAGCCTAGGGCTGTCAAAGTGACCCTGGCACTGCCTGCTCGCACAGGAGAATGTAACGATCATTGTACCAAGTCTAAGAGCGTGCAGCCTACTGTGCATCAGGACAACTCTCCGCAGGAGCCACACTGACCCTGTTGGTTGTTTTCTTGGCTTTCTCTCTTGCTTTTTTGCCAGCTGATATCGGTCAACTTCGAGCCCCATTCCCCTCGAACAGGGCTCTTATCTTTCCTTGGAAGTGTAATCATCTTCATTTTCACTGTGCTGTCATTTGGCAGTAAGCAGCCCAGGTCCTTACTAGCCAAATAAACAAACGTTCTTGATTATTTTCTCATTCACACTGGTGTTTCACGCTTTCTTGTAGATGGCATAGTGTTTGCTGATGAGCTCGGGCTTCATTTCTGGATGGCCTCCGGGGTGAAAGGCTTGCAAAGCAAATCATTGCTCTCACTGGCAGCCACCACACACTGGAGGTGGCGCCTTTTCTTTTCCACAGGTTCTCCTCTTTATCTTCCAGATGGGGAGGACACTGTGTAGCCTGCTTCCTTTACAGCAGTTATAGCCCAAACAGCAAAGTTTAACTGCTGGTGCCAGTACTGAATTTTTATATATATATATATATATATATATATATATATATATATATATATATATATATATATATATATATATATATTACACACACTGAATTATTCAATTTATATTTCACCTTTTGTTTTACTTTCGTTGCACACAGGGGGGTCACCATGTTTTCAAAAGGTGGAATGGAGGGTCAGCCAATTTTTGACGTTGGCAAAAAATAATCAACCAGCCCTCCCCCCAACCATGCCGGAGAAACTGACCAGTCCTTTATGGCATCCAGGCCCTGAACCTTCGATCGATCGATCGGATGGATGGATTGATAGATGGATTGATGGATGGATGGATGGATGGATGGATGGATGGATGGATGGATGGATGGATGGATGGATGGATGGATGGATAGATAGATAGATAGATAGATAGATAGATAGATAGATAGATAGATAGATAGAAAGATAGAAAGAAAGATAGATATATAGATTTGTGTGTGTCTGTAAAATATGTATGTATACGTATCTTAGTGTGAGTCTGCGCTGATATGTAGAGGAACTGTTGAAAAATACCAGTATGCACTCAGCACTTTGATGGATGTTCAATGAGTTACCTTGATGTGGATAAATCATGTATTAAATAAAATATCATTCATTTTACCCTTCACCCGAATATAGTAAATTATCGTGGTTTTTTATGCTGTTCAAAGTCAAACAAAATTTTATGCGGAAACTAAGTGACTTAGAGCTTCACAAATATACCCAAACTTTGGTGCAAATATTATAAAATACCCAGAAGTGCCAATAAAGCCATGTGGTTCCTGATTTCAATAGGGGGACTTGATTTTGAGGATGTGGACCATATGACTTGGTTACTGTGACCCAATCGGAAATGTCAATTGCTGAGCAAATCCTTAGGTTAGCAGTTTGCCAAATTAATATTTAGGCCGTGGTGATTACTAGAAAAAGAGGGATGCGTTCAATGAATAAATAAATACACTAAAATCTATTCAATTATACTAATTATATTCTTTTCAGATTGAAATCTGAATTATCAGCGTATATTACATTGATGTTGACATTTTAATCAAATTCAAGCATTAAGAAACAACTCATTTTAAGCAACTAGGTGACTTGGTGTTTAAGGGTGTTTTCGTGACATATTTTCATGTACATTGCAAACTCTAGTGTTAATCCCTGAAGCATGTTTGAACTTCCACTATTTAGCCTATCAACACAGCATGTTTACATGATTGTATTATGTACTGTTATTGTACACATTGACAATCCAGTCCTTGAAACATCAACAATAACAATATGCAAGAGACAAAGTATAGCTTGAGTTGACAAGCTGAATTATACTATTAATCTAAATATTCTTTGCAGAGTTAAAGGAGAACTGTGGCTGGCATTATAAAGCAGAACCTTAAAAATCATCAAACGTTACAGCTACTTGCCCTTTTACTATCATGATTAATCATTTATGAAAGTATATTAGGAAATTCAGAATATTCTACATCAAATTAAAAGAAAGTAAATGAGATCATGTTTATCATAAAAAAATGCAGAAATTATATTATGCTGATTCCTGAATATAGAGTACACTATGTACAAGAATACAATTTGTATATCCAGACTAATGTTGTAAAATGTACATAATTTATCAGTTGCATTTATTTTGTTCCAATATCTTGAGGACCAATGTTAAACAAGCCCCATATTTTAATCTACAAATCAAAACACACATTTACATAATTTCAAAAAATTTTAGATTATACAACAAATCATATTTTTAAAGTAAGAGTTTGATCTTTGATGTAATCGTATAAATGCTATTTGATAAAATTCATTACTGCGAATATAAAAATACACACCACCTTTTTGAGGGCTGAGTTGCGGCGTTCTTGAATTTCAAAAGCTGTTTATGATGTTTTTGTCTTTAATTTATTCAAATAGTTTTTCAAATTATCAACTATTGTCAAAACCGGTTACATGACATGAAAGTCATATATCATATATAACTGGCACGTAGAAAATACTCACAGATGTGTGTAATGGTATAATTTGAACAACTGAAGATTGAATAGGAAATAAACGACTGAGCCATAATAAACTGACTCTGTTGAAAACCTTTACATGTAAACTGTATCTCATTCGATCACATATTAATTAAAATTGTTTTATATTGGGGACCTGACAAATTTCACGACCCGTTTTTCTCTGAATTAAAAGCAAAATAAAACAAAACTTGATAAATACTACCTCCAAAATGTTTGGCTGCCAAATTCTGATGTATTCTTTGGTCTATATCAGTGAAAAATAATTCAATAACAGTAGTGTCACATTAAATTTAATATCTGAAGACTAAAACATTTGATTTAAACCGAGCCAAGCAACCCTGGATCAATCGAAGACAACAAATCTTTTCATGATTTCAGGTTCTCTACTCACACGTAGCTGTACTAAAAAGCAGCAGTTCGTAATATTTTAAAGAGTTTAAGCCTTCACAGAAAATAATATCATCTTGTTTCATGTACATCGTACAGGGTGTTCATCAGTACAGGTCCGTCATGGACTACGTCGTATAATGGTGGAGGGCCCGTGGCCGTATACAAGCAGTAAACTAGGCTTGTACAGCGACACAATAAAAGAGGTTCCTATGCAAAATTGCCTTACAGGATGATCGACGGCTACCTATACCTGAATTCTGAAAAAAGATATAAAATTCCGAAGACCTCACACCACTTTCAGAAGACATAATACATATCACTGAAGCTCACGTAAACATTGATTTATTTACACTTGAGTCTGTGAAAGATACAAATGATGATAATAAATCTGAACGGTTGAGCAAAGCCAACATATCGAGAGGCATCGGCAAAATGCCATCGATATTTCAATGAAAAATCCTAGATAATTGAAAACATACCTCCTTTGTCCAATACATTGGCTGAAACTGTCAAATATGCTCTTATTGTATGATGTATGACCGCTACCAAAATATGCTCGACTGCCGCGTGTGTGAAATCACGAAGTAATTATCGCGTTTGGCGAGATCTCGCTCGTTATTACTTTACTTCAACTAGAATTCCGATATATAGGGTTTATAACAATCTTGATCAAGCTCTGGCACCTGCTGGTGAGTGGCGATCGCGCCGCTTACCCCAGCACGCTCGGCAGCCACATTGAGTGGGAAATCACCCTGGTGCCAGATGCTCAACTGATAGTCTCTGAAGACACCGCTGATTGGGGTACTCTCTGATAAATATCCAGATGAAGTACGAAACGATCATAGATGAGGGCTTGGCTCAAGACGTTGCTGGCTACTAAAATACTAATAAAAATCACTTAATATACATCCAATTACAAACTCAAAGTTCAACTACTCTACATAACATAAGGAAAATCGACGAAAATCATTCGAAAATCGTGCCATGTATCAGTGATAATTTTCTTTAATTTGTGTGAAAGGTGAGTGAACCGAAAGGTGGTGGCAATTGAGAAGGATGACGTAATTTTGCTTAGTGTATTCTGATATCACGGTCAAAAGCTTAGGGTAACCATAGAAACGACCGATAGGCTTCACTAGACTGTAGCAAGTAGCCACTTCTGTGCCAGGATCCGGGCTCTTTCCATCTCCAAAATCTTCTTTCATGAAATATAAATAAACAAAAAAGCAAAACATCTGCACAAAAACATCATCAAACAACTTCAAAAACTCCAAAAATAAACGCGATAAACCGCAATATCGCTTCATCTCCAAAAGCCCAATTTCTCAGGCAATTCGGGCAAATCTAGGGATCATTGTATCACTTACGGATCACTAGCAATGGCATTCGTAGCCAACTGAGGGGGGATAAACAACCAAACATCCAAAACTCCTATACACTTACCTCTTCAACAAGAACATAACTTCAACACTTCATTAAAAAACAAAAATAAAACAACACTTCAAAGAAAGCAAGAAAGACGCCTCATTTGCATACATGTCCAGTGTATTATCCTAATAAAAGGGTGGTTTCCAAAATACCAGAAAATACAATCAACAGGTTCAGGTATTTGCATGGCTGTGAAAAATGCCGATGGTGCAAGCAAACAATAGAACATATGCAATAATACGCAGAATTGTATGTGTTCAGAGGTTACACTTTTTCCAAAATGATCGGTAAAAAAGCTGATCACAACATATTGTACGCCCTAGTGAAGTTACGGATGACTGCCGTGCTCATATTCCTCAAAAGAGACACATTCAACAAGTATCACTTGAGGAGGGCACCGTTATGACCTGGCTCGAAATACATAGCTATACGTTATCGACAACATAATGTTAAACTTTAGCTTATATACAAAATTCACAGTAATATTCACTGTTCTCCTTTCAGAACTAATGTTACAAGGAATCAAATAAGCACAAAAAAATCCTTTATCCCTTCCTAATCTATGCAATTTACTCGCTTCGCACATTCATTTTTGTAAGGTATGGACGGATGCCGAAATTACCGTTACTTCAGATGGTCGACCTGTACGATTCAAAGCAGGCAGTGCTGGTAACAAGTACAACGTTTTTATCGGTGAAGACGGACGTCCAACATACACGTGTGAAGCACAGAATATGAGGAAAAGGATCTGGGATGGTCTAGGCTGGGTTTGGTCATCAGGTGGAGAGGTGCTCTCCCGAGTGAGCGCAGCAGTAGCCCATGCTTCGCCCATCGCGGGTGCATTGACAGCAGGTGCATTGAGCTTAATTCCAACTGCAAGCAAAGGAAACGTAGATAGCACAAGCAGCACTCCGAAGGCTATTAAAGAGGAGGCAGACGACAAAAACACAAATCATGGTGTTACAGAGTTCATTCACTCCTCGACGACTGTTTCAAAATCTTTCACGAAGTTTAGTAAAGGTGGTGGCCATTAACTACAGGTTGACAAAACATCAATGGCGACTTGACAAATTAAACCGTGAATGTATATTTGTACATAGCATATTTCGAGTCTATAACTTGATCAATTACTTGCGATATTACACGTGTTTGGTTTTCCAGTATCGGAGGTGAAAGAACTAGTAGACAACACCATAATTGATTGTTGTACGTACATTTAAACACATATGATAGCTACAATACCTGTCTTGATATTTATGATTTGATGAAACATTTTATCATTTATTCATATTTAATGGAAGAATCAAGATTTGGAAGAATCTGTATTTTTGTTGATGACATCTGTAAAATTAATGTCCTATTTGGTCTCAAGTAAGCGCAATATACTTAAAACGGACTTGACGTTTCCGAGGCGCAAGCCAAATGCTCATTCTCTCCGCATTTCTCCATACTCTTGATCGCAATAATCTACAAGCAACAAAAGGCTCGTCGCTTATTTTGGCTACAGCGCCCGCGTATTACTCAAATGGGCTATGTGTTTCCAGAAATACATCGCTGTACCCCGAGGCCGTAAGCAAATGTGTATAAATGTATATAAATGTGACATAATGGCTCTAGATTATGTTTACTTGTTACTAGCTTTAGAAAAATTGGATGACATTTAGATATTTTTCATTATATATTGAATTACCTGACAAATCGTGGAATTGAAAATATAAATGTAAAAGGGAACCCAAAAATTTTCAGGTCCCGCCTATGGGCAGTGCAAAACTTTCGTCAAGTCCCCTCCACTACCCCAAAAATTTTCGAATTCCCCCTGAATTCCTCAAGCCCCCATCCCCGTTTTTGTGAACGTAACCTTATAGGTCTTTTATAACACACAGCATATTTACGGTGTCTTATGTTCTTTAATATGCTTTCATGTACATTCTGGTACGTTTACTGGCTGAGTTTTCGACAGCGTTAACAGCAGTACTATAAGTTGTAATATCTTCACAAGAAGAAGCAACAATCCTCATAGCATACCAAATAACGTCCTTAGTTGCACTTGAATTGTTGTGAAAGGGTTCAACTTCCCGGGCTGTCGGAATTGAAAAACCTGTGTTTTAGTCGGACCACAGACAACATTTTGCGTGTGGTTAGTGTGGTTATTATTAGAGGTTAGTACTCAATATGGTCTTGTCCTGTGTCGCATCAACAGAGTGTCATTTGTGCTGCGTCAGACATGAGACGAAGTCTCGTGTCTGACGCAGCACAAATGACACGAATGCTCATACGACACAGGAACAGGCGATATTGCGCATTATACTAGAGCGTTTTCATTACATGGAAATATTGTGAAAGTATCTCCCCAATTCTTACTGTTTGCACTTGACATATGTATCTACTCGAATATTCAAGTCTCTGTGTTTGTACGTGACATGTGTATTTACATTGTACGTGAATTTGTCGTTTTATCTATCAATGTATATGATATTTTGTGCCAGAAGTCATAAATTTCGCTATATATTGAGTAAAGGAAGCTTCGCATTGCGATTGACAATGTTGATGTTGTAATGACTGTAGTTTCCTTGTTTTGGCAAACAATAAAGTATGGTAGAGTTCATTAAATAATTTGCTATACGCATTTCGTACGTTTTGTGCATTTCTATCTAAACTGAGGGAATGGGATTCACCTGTGACAAGAGTGTTGTTTTAATTCTTTAAATTTCATTCTTCATAACATACCTTCTCGAAGATCGATATTTGCAATGACTGTAAACCTCTTTCCGTTTGACATTTGGATTTGTCCCAACATTTAGAAGTAATATGAAGTATGACAAAGAAGTAAAAGGACAATAGACTATCAAAGTTGAATGCTTCGTTCAGCAGATGCAGATGAAAGTCAATCTTTTCAAACATAGATGCCATTATGTAGGGGATATTTGCTTGTATGTTAGAAGCCTATCAGCAACAGCCGTACAATGTTGTTATTACTCTTTGGCGCCTTCGGTATTTGTATTTGACATTTCTATAAACATGAAATAATATCTAATAACTGTACAACTTTGACCATTTCATGAGGGAGAGAGTTACTAATTTCGATAACCGACTCACGCGAAACAAAAATAACCATGTCATCAGCATTCGGAGAAATAATTTGATTATCGTTGATAGAAATTATGAACTATGGGCTTTAAATGAAGTAAGACTTTACTCTTCCTTGGATAGTAAACTATCCAATGAAACACTGCGTAGGATCAGAAGGGTAATTCTTGAAGCACTCTTGCCGAATACGGTTTAATTTGTCCTACGTTAAGAATATGCGATTTATTGTATTATTTACAAAGACATTTATACTTCAGATAACGATGGCAGTTAGCTAATGTTCTAGGCGAGCGGCGAATCCACAAAAAGGGCCTTATTTTAGGAGTTTAATGTACCCACCTTACATACGGCCACATCATACGTCATTTGAGAGCTTATTATCTCTACTTTAAGAAAATTGACAATGTGGAGCTGCAAAGTAGGGCCATAACCTCCTAATTTGCATAATTAACAAGGGTACCCAATTTGCATAAATGCGATATAATATTTGAAATTTATTATTAACTTTTCTAACGATACGTTTAAACTATCGAGTGATATATCAAATGAAAGGTCTTTCCATGTTAAATACAAAATGGATATTCAAAGAGATATTGAAATTGATTATACTGAAATATTTTCATGTTTTATATGGAAAACAATATTTTCCCCTTTTGAATAACAATAGTTTAAAAATTTTAACACATACAGCCACAACACACAGCCAGATCATATATCATTTGAAAGCTTGTTTTCTCTACTTCCAGAAAATTGACAATTTGGAGCTACCAAATCGGGTCATAACCCCCTAATGTACATAATAAACACGCATACCCAATTTGAATAAATGCGATATAGTATTATAAATTTATAGTTACCTTTTCTAAACATACGTTTAAACTATCGAGCGATATATCAAATGAAAGGTATTTGCATGTAGAATACAAAATGAATATTCAAAGAGATATTGAAATTGATTTCACTGAAATATTTTCATATTTATATGGAAAAAATATTTTCCCCTTTAGAATAACAATAATTTAAAAAATTTAACACATACAGTCCTATCATACAGCCACATCATACGTCATTTGAAAGCTTATTATATCTACTTGAAGAAAATTGACAATGTGGAGCTATCAAGGAAGGCCTTACCCCTTTATGTCCATAAATTACACTGGTAAGCAATTTGCAGAAATGAGATATGAAATTAGAAAATTCATTGTTAACTATTCTAAACACACTTTTACACTATCGAGTGATATATGGTCTGTGGTAATGGTATTTGCATGTAAAACACAAAATTGATATCAAAAGTGATATTTACATTAATTTACGGAAATATTTTCATATTTCTGTTGAAATAAATATTTCGTCTTTTGAATAATGGTATTTTAAAGAAATTAACTAAAGTATTAATGCAACAAAAAGATCCACACGAACGACACTATTGTAGTTGTTGAAATGTAGCTCTGTAGCTGAAACAATGTGTCAGAGTAAGCTGCAGTCAAAGTAATGGCATGATTCATGATCCAAATCATTCATGTCATTTCCAATAAATCTAGTAAATGTAGGAATTCATCATCCTCTTCTTCACCAGCATTGTCATGAGTAAAATGATTGCCACAGTTATCGCTGCCTTGGCAGGAACAAAGGTCTGTGGAGGGAAGATTAATTCGACAGCAGACACAATTGGTGACATGTAATAAGAGAAAGCAGCTCCGCAAATCGTTCATATCTTAGTTGTTTGAATTTTGTGTATGATATTGTGTATATTGTAAGTGTATATTATGTTATGTTGAGCCGTTTTATGTATAGTGTTGATTTGCCATGGCGAGACGTAACCCTAATCTACGTGTCCTGCCCTATGGGGTAGCAAGACTAATGTGACACTGTGATCCTTTGATGCTACCTTTCGAGAATAGAGTTGTCTTCATCAGTCCTTCATTTTGTTTGGTGAAACATGTGCACTGATTGAATGATTGTAGGTGTTACCAATCGAGTTGTTCCACTGAAGTTCAGTTTGTTCAAGTACGGAAGCTAGAATGTCTACTGTTCGTTCAGGCTGTATTTGTGTACGCTCATTTGAATCGGAGATAGGACTGTTGTAGGTTTTGTGAAGTTTGGCATCATCGTAACGCTTATATTTCCGTTTCTTATGTATGTGATTAGGCTACGCTCACAAATATTGGTGAGGGGCGGAGGAATTCGGGTTGGATTCGAAAATTTTGGGAGATTGTAGAGGGGTACTTGGAGTTTTTGATCTGCATATAGGGGACCTGAAAATGTTTTGGTTCCCTTTTACTTTTTACGATTCCAAGGTTTTGAAATTAATTTAATGAAAATTTAATAACATTTAAATGTCATCCGATTATCCAAAGTTAGTAATAATTAAACAAGATTTAGAATCGTTTGGTCGCATTTCATTACTTTTATCTCGAAAATATCTTGTATTCTCTATTGCCTTGTTGTTGCATGATTGTTCTAATGTATCATAATGTTTCGCGTTTAACAAGGCCCTTGAATGTTGCCGTTTGGTTTCTTGAACCACAATGTATCTGTTGATTTTGTGTGTGTTTTGCAGTCGAGAATGTTCTCTTTGTTCCACCGATGACCTTTATAGATAATGAGGTCTAACGATATGATTTCTTGAGAAGAGCTTTCGAAAATTTGAAAGTATGATGCATTTGTTCATGTTTGATATGAATTCATTAAGCTCGTGTTGAGTTCCAATGAGAATCATACATCGTTTCTGAATCTCAGTCAGAGCGATATTTGTTCAGTGTGTTGCTGAATTATTCTCATTTCGTCTTGTGAAATGTAATGTCGGGAATTTCTGGTAAAACTGGAGATCTCGTACCGCACCCAAATACATGACGGTAAAATTCACAGTTGACTTGAAAGTGTTGTTTTTCAAGATCATTTTCAGCATAGCGATAATGTATTTGTTGTTGGTTGTTTGATTATGCAATCATTTGATGATCTTTCCTGATTTAATGCTCTGTCGACTGATTCCATTGCTTCATTGTGCGTTGTATTACTACATTGAAACAATGTCTAGTGTTACCAATGTCGCATTGGCCGGAACTGTTATTGTCTCAATTTTCCGTATAAAATCGGTCGTATCTTTGATGTATGTGTTTATTTCTTCACGATTTATTTGAGAAAATAGTCAATGCATTTTGATCTGTGAAAGGTTGGACTGCATCATCCACTTATAATTGGGCGGCCCACGAACTTTCCTCATGGGCGTCATTTTGTTCACTTGTATTTTTAGCATGAGGTACCAACTTGTAAGTAGTGCTAGTATTTTACTGTAAACTGGAATAATCGCCATGGCTAATTAACACTTTATATAAAACAGTCAAACATAATATACACTGACAATATACACAATATCATACACAAAATGCAAACAACGAAGATATGAACGGTGTGTTGAGTTGCTTTTCCTTCATTATATAACAATAAATACGATAAATGAAATATGGTGCCTTCTGTCTACATATTCCACATAACTGAACTGAAAATACAGATGTAACACAGATGAAGTAACCAATAATGTCTCCATCAAAACAAGATTTCTAGAGAAATTGAAACAAAAATGACATCAATAATACAAAAGGGCCATTCAACACACAGCTACTTATAACAAGATTGGAACTAATTTGGGATAATTGGATGGTGAAGTAATGTCGGTTTAATTTGCAAATTTACTCTCATCTGCTTTTCTTTTTACTTGTTTTTAAGAGTAACTTGTTATACTTCAACACTCAACTATAGAGCACAAAACACGTTTTAGAAAATTTGCAAAATATGAAGACCCAATTATCCCGAATTAGTTCCAATTGGTTTTATGTATCATTGTTGTTCAGCTATATGGGAATTAGACGGGAAAAGGTTCCAGTTTGCGTATCCTTAATAAACAAAAAATCAATTGCAAAACAAATTCAGATATTTATCCCCATAACGTTAGCATTATTTGTATTTAGTACACAATATTTTGAATATTAAAAACTAGTCAAGATGTTTACGATTTAATTGAAAATATTCAATAAGAATATTTTGAATACACGTTTGGAGTTCATGATTCTATTCTACATGCAAATACCTATCATTTGATATATCACTTGATAGTTGAAAAGTAAGTTTAGAGTACTTAACAATGGATTTGTGTAATATTATATTGTATTCATGCTAATTAGGTACCCGTGTGCATTATGCAAATTAAATCATTACAGCCCTAATTGTCAGCTGCATATCGTCATTTTTCACGAGGCAGAGATAATAGGCTTTCAAATAACGTTTGATGTGGTTCTGTGATGCGGTTCTATGTGTTAAAATTATTAAAATATCGTTATTCAAAAGGGGAAAGTATATTGTTCTACATTAGAACGAAAAACTTTTAAGTAAAATCATTTTAATATCTCTTTGGATATCCATTTTGTATTCTCCATGCAAATACCTTTCATTTGATATATCACTCGATAGTTTAAAGTATGTTTATAGTAGTTAATAAATGTCTAATTTTATATCGCATTTATGCAAATAGGGTACCATGTAAATTATGCAAATTAAGGGCCACGTCCGTACTTGACAGCTCCATATTGTCAATTTTCTTGAAGAAGAGATAGTAAGCTTTCAAATAACGTATGATGATGCTGTACGATTTGGCTTTTTGTATTATTTTTTTTAAATATTGTTATTGAAAAGGGGAAAATATTTTTTCAATATAAATATGACAATATTTCAGTCAAGTGAATTTAAATATCTTTTGGGATGTCTTTATAGTATTCTACATGCAAATACCTTTCATTTGATATATCACTCGATAGTTTAAAAGTATGTTTCGAGTAGTGAATAATAAATATCTAATATTAATCGCATTTATGCAAATTGGGTACCCGTGGGACTTATGCAAATTAGGGGCTACGGCCGTAGTTGACAGCTAAATGTTGTCTATTTTCTTCAAGTTGAGACAGTAGGCTTTCAAATGATGTATTATGTGGCTGTATGATGTGGCTCTATGTGTTCAAATTTTTAAAATATTGTTATTCAAAAGGGTAAAATATTTTTTTCAGTACTAATATGAACATATTTCAGTAAAACCATTTAAATATCTTTTTGGATATCAATTTTGTATTCTACATGCAAATACCTTTCATTTGATATATCACACCATAGTTTAAAAGTATGTTTAGAGTAGTTAACAATGAATTTTCTCATTTTATATCACATTTATGCAAATTGGGTACCCATGTGAATTATGCAAATTAGGGGGTTATGGCCCTACTTGGCAGCTCCACATCGTCAATTTTCTTGAAGTAGAGATAATAAGCTTTCAAATGATGTATGATGTAGCTGTATGTAAGGTGGGTACATTAAGTGTGAAAAATACGTGAGCCTGCCGCCCGCCTATTCAGTGATGTTTGTATAGAGGCGATTTGCAATTATATCAACAAGTAAGCCTATAGTAGCTGTAGTGTCCTTTAGAGGGAAACTCAATTGGATAAAATAAGATGTTTTGGAGGGAGTAGGAAGTACAGACGTAGGTCTGTAATTATTTTGATTAGTTAGTAATCTACCTTTTTTCCGACTCTGTTCGAGTTTGGCCCTTAAAAAACATTCAGATGCATCTTAAGACGAGACACTCACTTAGAGTGAGAATTTACATAAGCAATGATTAGCACTACTGTTGATATCTGACCAGTTTTACGTACAAACCTATTTTGATAAATAAACATAAAGACTGCAATAAAAAGTTTCAATGACTTTGTTTTTATGTTTAATAGTCAGCGATAAGGAAGAAACGCCACTGTATTTTTTCTCTTAAAACGAGATCATCCACTTTTTAGTGGACAAAAACTGATTAAGCGTATTTTTTGATGGTGAAATGTTTTTAACACCTCTGTTGTTGGTCATTACGAAAATATTAAAGGAAAGAATTATCATTAAGAAAATATATAGAAGAAATGTAGGCGCTTTTTAGTTCCGCAAAGCGAGGACGAATAGGTTAGGTTCCGTCCGTCCGTGCGCATGACATCAGCGATTCCAGAACCGTCTTTGAAGCGATCATTGCATAACTGAGCAGAAATATAGTACCCTATTGTTTCTTGATGCACGCTACTTATTTTCATAAAATATCTTACTTTGATGGCCAAAGATTCACGTTTTTTGGATATTCACAGCTACATTTGCTAAATCTGAATCCAAAATTACTCTTGATGTCTGGTATTCAAAGCTAAATCCGAATCTGAAGTCACTGTAAAGTAGCCGATGACGTAAGTTTTCGGACTATACTATTATTTATAGGGGCGATTGTAGACTATCATCTTTGATGGAAGCGACTAATAGACAGTACCATTATTTACGGGGGCGACTGTCAACAAAACGACTGTTAACAAAAGTGTTACTGACCCACTTTACTCCACGTGGCACGTGCCCACTCTCTTCCTACCTCCATGATCTTGTACATAGCATGGATGCTTGAAGGACATTTTACCCCCGCGTAATCGTGACAAATAAAAAAGGTGGGTATATTTTCATTTGACTAATATTCCCTTCACTATATATAGATCATATCATTCTGTTATTTAATTTGGAGACATGAATGGCGACAATGTGCGTGGGAAATCCAGACCAATTTTTGAGAGTGAGACAGACTGGTTTTGGAAAAGATTCCAATAACATATATATTTCTGCATAGAAATTGTACTGCTCGAGTAAAACCTAGTATCGTGTTAAATAAATGTCAATCCAACAGAGTTACTGTGTTTCTTTAGTGTCTATCGGAACACATGTTTAACAATGCTGACATTCTTGACACGTTTCGAAGCATGCAGTCTGCCAAGCCATCGGCGTCTCGCCTACATGTACTGCTTAAATCCGTGCACTTGACTTCGGAAGTAAACATTCTAAATACGATTGCACCGCGATGAGCTCGCTAAACGAGATGGCGTTCATAAAATGCACAAAAGTTTATCAGTCAGGTTGTAATTATTTATGGTCCAGCGGGTTTTATGTAAGAATTATTCATTTTTGTGCTCACATTGTACGGTTTTGCCGACGTGAAATGCTGTGTATGATCGATCGAAAGTTATCACTGGGTCTTGCTTTCACCCTATTCTCGACCGCGGAATGACGTCAGCAGGTGAAACGCATACGAGCGAGGTGAATTAGAGATCAGACGACACAGAAGAGCGAATGATACAGAAATCGTATTGAAAAAAGCCGAACTAAAAGTCATGTCATTTATGTATATTGAAACTTTGAATATTGCTTTGGTGGTTGAAAAATCCAAACTTCAATTTTTGGTTTTCACGGCGTTGTTATGCAAAAAAATGACGTAAGAACCCACAAGTACCCGGATGGCCCGCGGTCGAGAATAGCAGTGAAATCTTCCAGTCTTTGCCAATCAGCAATCTTCTTGTACTGTACATAACTATTTGTCTACGCTCATAATGCTAAAATTTCGTCGCTGAGTCTACTTTCCCTATGAAATCCACCTTTCTATTGGACAAAGGTATCTCTCTATAAGCTGTACAGAAATGTCAAAAATGGCGGCTGTTTCAAGCTTGCTGCCGTCGCAGCTATCGATAGCGGTCCGATCCGCGAAAACATTTTGCACTGGAAGTTAAGCTTACACAGACTAGGTAGGAAACGGTGTTGTTTGAACTGCTAACGCTTGAAAACTGTGAAATCGCGGTAGACTTTTCTGAATAATCATGCCTCGGGCAGAAGATGTTGTTTCCATGTTAGAAAATTATTGCACAGCTCCGTAAGAACGTTTGCAATAGGGAGTTCACCGGTACCATAATGCAACTCTTACTCGGTACTAGCTCTATGGCACAGGGACCAGAATTGTATGAAGAGGGTTTTAGCTGAAATTTAGCCCTTGCTATTACTCTTTCCAACTGTTTGCAAATCGGCTGACGATGGGATACATGCCCAGGATACATGCGCTTTGTCTACCGTACGTCCATGCTCAGACTTTGGAGATCGGAAAGTTCATTCGTCTGTGATCATAAACAGTCAAGCGGAAGATTGATTTCCTTTAATTTTTCAATGTGTTACTTGTCTTTGTTCCATAGTTAGGGAATACATTTTCCAACGAAAAAATAAAGACGATTGTTTTGAAGTAGTTTGCAGTCCTCATTCATCCTGATAACAGCCCCTGAATAATCTTACGAGCATTGGTTCTGGTGGTGGGTACCTTTTCACCTGATTTTTCTGACAGAAAGGCAATTTCCTTTTTAACAATCACCCAATAGCACTGGTTTTTAGTCTATGGATATGTGAAAGGCGATGTATGTTACATTTCTCATTACACTGCATTATGTCGACAGTAATCTTTTAACCTACTGAAGGTCATAGGGTAACCTATGTAAATTATTATGCTAATTAGCCGCCACTCTGGCAAAATTTCTAGCTAGAATACTGTTCTATCTATTGGATCCTGTGATTGGTCCGTGCACATTTGACGTATCTACCAGATGCTGTGATTCGTTCATTTTTATTCAGTAGACTAGCTCGCAATTGATCGCGATGACGGTGCGCAGAGTTCCTTCTGATAACGAATTGATCATAAAAAATACCGTTCCTGTCTGCAGTATATAGCGATCTGTACGAACTTGGGATTTCAGAATGACCAACATGGATAAAAATATGTATGGTTGGTAGTTTTCAATTCTTTTCCAGTCGTGATTGTGCGCACTCCGTCTTCGTTTTCATTAGAAGCGATTGCATTTCTATATTGCCGTACGAGTATGAATACAACTTGAGATCGGATTACGATGAGCTAGCCAAAACCAGATGCCGTCACTAGACTAGACAAAATTTCATCAGTAATCTTGTAATTTTTAAAGTGCTGCAAGTTTCTGAAAAAGTGATTTATTTTTGTGCTCTCATTGCAAGATTTTACCTATCAATCTGTAGGGGGAAATTTAACCGAGTCTGATTTCCAGCGTGGCAGTTTCCCATTTCCACGCTGACGTGCTAAAATTACATGACATATTTAATACACATAGCAATACTTATATTCCTTATCAGCAACAAATGTCAGTTACACAGTGTTTCTCAATTATATCATATACGTTTGTCCTTTTCGTGTTGGAAATTCTATGTGATACACAAACCCTTCTTTCCCCCAGTTTGGTTCAAGAATTGTCACTAGTAATTTTAGCTCAGTACTTAGAATGGTGACACACTGTGATTTGTAGGATGAATTTTCAAATAGTTGCCATTTTTAATATGCCTCTATTTTTACTTTTTTGCAGGTGTACATTTCTGTGATTGGTAACTGGTCTGGCTTCACATACACACAAACATTATATACCACATACATTCTACAGCACAGACACCACTCCAAAAAAAACATGACTTTAGCATTAGTTCCTCTCTTCATAAGGGACAAGAATGAGACTTGGCAAAAGCGCCAAACAAGTCACTGGCCAGATAATGCCAAAAACAAGAAGTCTAAAACAAAGAATAAAAAGAGCTAAAAAGTAATACATAAAGGAGTCATCAGTAAGGTGTACGGAGTAAAAAAACAAGGAGTTAAATAACTTGTCACTTGCAAAGCACAAGCTACTGACTTATTTACCAACAAAGTCAACGAGACACAAAAAAGACATACAGATAAATTGCCTGCTTGGTAAGTGGTATAAAGTATAATACACAGTGTAGGCTGTTACTTTTGTAACAAAATATCTATATTCCTCAAAAAACTTGAAAGTTCTTTCATACAAGACCAAACTCTCTCAGTCATGAGTCTTTCTCTGCAGCAGTACAAAATATCAATTGGCGTTTTTCATTGTATTCACTGTAAACTAAAAAATTGCAAAGCAACAGTATTTTTCTAAAACATGGATCAGCACTTTGTTTATGTAATCAATATATGAAGTTGCTACTGGTTTTGGGAGGTGATATTGAAACAAATCCAGGGCCTGAGACTGCACCAGTACTTCCAAGGGAAGTCAGGAAAAAGTTATTACAGGTAACCTTCACCAGGGTTCACCTATATTTTTACTCAGTGCAACTAGTACCAGTACAGGCATGGCAAATAGCATTATAGCTCTGGTGTATTTAAACATTTTGGACATAAATTTTTGGTACAATACTGTTATTGATTCGATTCTATATCTTTGAAAGTCATTGTATGACAAATTGTATCCACACAGGCATAATTAAGATTCATGTGCATACTTATGAGCAATGGATGTAAAAACAAGTTTTTCATTTGGACTGTAAACACTTGAAGAAAATTGTAAATTTCACAAGTCAAGCGTCTAATATTTCATAGAGCATGATTCCGTGCTGGTATTTTGTGGCGCCAGTGTTGTAATTATAATTTTTAAATCTCGTATTAAACTTAGCTGAATAACATAGCCCCTTGTGTAATGATTCGGATGCGAGGTATCTTTTTGCCGCTTTATTATGCAGCGAAGGTTGTCACCGAATGGGAGGGAGAGTCAGCTTATACCTGGCCACCTCCTCTCTGGAATCTTATCTTCACCTTAAACACTGACACTGATGTTCTTTCCTCTCCGATGTTATCGAGTGAAACAGAGAACTATTGTCTTGCTATTTTATATCCCTCTCATGAATATTCATTACATGCGTGGTGATATCACACAGTGATTCGGCTTTTCATATCAATGTAAGATTTGCTTCACGCATGAGCGAAGCAAAGGGTTATAAGAAAATAAGTCTCGTTCTTTCATTCCCAAGGTAAGCTAACAATAATTTTAACTTTTTACGTTAGAAGTCAGATTGTGCATAAGATTGGAGCATGCTCTATGAAATATTAGACGCTTGACTTGTGAAATTTACAATTTTCTTCAAGTGTTTACTTTCGCTTTCATATGACGAAGTCATAAATAGAAACCCATTATGTGTGCGATAGCGACTAGCTGTTCGAGGCAACATGATATAGGTGAAAAGACGAGGCTAGCAAAAGTATCATATCAAGTAGTAACCCACATTACTTTAGTAACTTACTGTATGTCATACAATGATTTTTTGTAAAAACTTTGCGATATCGTTTGTTGTTGCCATGGTTGTAATGTTTGTGTGCCTGAGCGGCGAGGTTTTTGAAACTCTGAAAATTTCTTGCCAATTACATTACAAAGGCAAGAAAAAACTCGGATTCACTACACTTAAGTTTAGCCCAGTCTTGTTACTCCTTTCCGCGGCTTCATAATTAATTCTGTTTTCGTCCCTTTCAATTGGCAGTTGTTCTTGCCGTGATATGATCTTGATTTAAGATTCCTGATTTTGCATTCATCAAAAATGAATATGCAAAATTTTCCCGGAAGCACTGGGGCACCTGATTTCTTTTAACTTATTTTTCAGGACATATGGCAGTAACTCTGAAAATCATAATTCATACCCACGGATGGATACGAGTTTTGTTGTAACACATTAAAAAAGTAACAGGCATGAAATGGATTTTCCATGAGGACGTTTGTTCTTGATGACGTGAAGTGTGCATGGACGTTCATCCATCTCTCTAAAACTTTGAGAGCCTCAAGCGTAGTCGTGAAGCTGTGTAATTTCTGTGTGAACTTCTCGTTAGTAATGTCGCGTTTGGCTTTGTGGAATGCAGGTACTTCGGGAAAAACATACTGATGACCTAATTTATTTTGAAAGTGATATATTCACATATGCAAGAAGAGGATCAAAACACTAAAATAGGTTAACTTTTTGAGATCTCGTCATTATATCAAGTTTATTTTGTACGTTGACAGGTATTAAAAAGATCAGATGCATCACAGCTTGACTCAGTCAAACATCCAATGGTTCTATTAAAATGTAGTCGAAATCTAGGTATGTGTGCTTGGCTCTAGCGATGATTCACATATTACCGGTCACTCATCACTGCTATTGTGGCAGCAAAATACACAGTACACAGAAAGGTAGAGTATTGTTCTAGACGACAAAAAGCAAGGTTAAAGATCAAGGACGGGGCCTATTGCTGTGAATATATTTGGGCTTAGCGAATAACCAAACAAATCGTTCGTAAAGGTAACTTACCGATAAATAGGACAGCAATGCTGACACAATCAGGGAATTGGGTAAGCAGGACATGGCGACTGTGTTGAAGAGAAGAACACAGTCTAGGATAGTTGTTTTTTGAAATTTATTAGCCTTTGATTGATAGGTGTGTTTAAGTAGGTATCATCGCATAATAAAAGGGACAGTTAAAATAGCTTATAAGTCTGTCGTTCCGGTTGAAGAAGCATTGTAGACGATATATGCCAGTCCGTTAAAACACGTGCAATTAATGCTTTTGCCGTTGCTAGTTCCCTTACTGTCTGCCCCATGTAACTGATTTCAAATCATATTGAATTGTGGAAATTAAATTGTGAAATTTGTACACATACAAGGGTAGTAACCTAACTATTATCTCACGCACCCATGGCAACTCATCACGCTGTCTTCAAAGGGCAGGCACAGGGAATCACCCCACACTGAACAAAGATCACCTATCAGGCTGGTTACATATGAATTTTGACAGTCTTAAACCTTAGGATGTGTGTTTGATTCAGCCTTATTCCCTGAAGGTTTAGGGAATCACGTTATTTAAAACCAGAATTACTGACGTTTTTACAGCAAAACGTTAGTAAAATTAGCGGTGTACCACAATAAATACGTCGCCTTGCGTTCTAATATGCGTGTGGTTAGATGCCCTTCTACCAATGTAGGATTTCGTCAGGGCTGCACAGACTCTTTTCTTGCGGATTAGTGGGCACGTTGTGAGCACGAGTAAACCTGTACAGTCTTTGCTGTCCTCTGTGCGAGTATCTTATCGTGTAATGTAGGCATCGTCGCAAATTTGTTCGTAATGTTATGCTATTGGTAGTAAATAAAAGTGGTTTGGTTTGGTCGAGATTTATTCGAAGTTGGCGTCTACTATCCTCGAGGGTTTCCGTGTACTCTAGTTATGTGTTTTGTATGCCGAAGTAATCTTAAGCGATAGGTCCATTGTTGTTTACTTAGCTTCACCCCGTGTCACGCTTTCGACGACCCGGCCATTATATTCCTCCCTATGATGTATTCAACAGAAGCATAAACAAATGTCAAAGTTCCTCTATCACGAGACTGATTGTTCGTACGCTTCAAAGAGGTCTGAACAAACTTTATTCTTTTTATGTAGGTACGAAGAGCATTGAAAATAGCTAGCATTAACAGGAATGAAAACTTGCAAAAGCTGAAAAAATTCTGCCTGATTAATTCACCTCGTATTGCGGTAATTGGTGAGTAGGTAATAACACATGCACTTAGGATTAGCGTCTGATTTTTCTCGTCGTTTCTGAATTACTTGACAAAGTTGAACAAATGTATGGCCTACGTTACAGAAGTCTAATTTGTTTTGTTTGTCTTTTGTTTTGTTAAACACATACTGTACATTTTGGTGCGGTTTCCGATATGCGGTCTTCCATGGGGAGCATGTAATTCTCGCATTCTCAATCCATTGAGTGCATTCACGACTCCAATTTAATGCTTTATGCTTGCACCGTTGGTGAAGTTGATACTGTAGTTCCCATATGTATTGGCAATAAGAGCGACTAAGTAAAATTCAAATTCAAAACTCTTCTAAACTCATTCCGTGAAATCACATGCAAGCAACTATACTATGGAGTATTACAATTACATGCTACTCGCTGAGTATAGTGTCCCATTGAAATAGTAGATGTAGACATTCGGAAAAAGGAGATCATGTTTCGGATAAACAGCAAGCTAGTGCTTCAACTGCTCTTGAGCCGTCATTGTTTACGGCCGGGGTGAGGCATCGGAGGAAATTGAAGAATCTGAGGGGAGTCACTCAAAAAATTGAAAACTACAAGGTGGTTGCTCAAAATATGAAGAGAATGAAGGGGGGTTACTAAATGCTTGGTGCAAAATGAATGGAAAAATCTCTCACATCCCATCATTTCACACATCAATGTCTCAATATTTGTGATGCGAGAGGGGAACACCCCCTGTCGTGCTCTCCCCTTAGGGTGTTTTAACAGTTTTACTTAGTAAAAATGCACATTAAAAGGGCCTGTCAGATTGCACCATTCCACACATCAGCTTCTCAAAATATTCCAAACAAGATAGGGACAACTTCCTCTGGCACTCTCCCTCAGCCTACTGCATGTTCTTCCCCCTGTACTTTCAAATTCTGCCCTAGCGAAAACCCTGTCATGATACCAATCCAAAGTATACAATACTATATGGTCGGAGACTGGTTATAGCGTGAGCTTTTATATCTACATTTTGTTGCGACTTCGAATTTCATTTTGTCAGTTTCTTCTTATTTAACAGTCCAGAGATAATCTAGCATGGTATACTAGGATTTTAAAGGTCTTTATTATTTTTGTAAATTTTACAAATACATGTATCGATATTTAACTTTTCAAAGGGTGGGATCAGTAAAAAATTCTGTGTTAGAGATAGGGTCTTACTCAAATTAATCATGGTTGGCACGGGTGGTTACTCAAAATTTCAGAGTTTCCGATGAAATTCCTCCGACCCTCCCCCAGGCCGTAGATAATGACGTCTCTGTAACCAGTTCTTAAAATGATTTGATTGATCTAGATACGTTGTGATAAATTTCCAAATAAATATGTTTTATGGCCCAACTTCTCTGAGTAACGTTATTCATGTTCGCTGCATATACTACGTTTACGTTGATTTCCATCGAAATCATACACTGCCTATCACCTCCTTTACTCAATTCGTCCGAGTCATGACTTGTGTATGACATTCACGCATGCGCAATATAAAAGAGCGTGAGATCATTATTTGTTTGTGTTACTTCGTAGGCAAGGTAAGTTAAAATCAATATTTATGGAGAAAAATGTGATTTTGTTTGAGATTTTCGATTTCTGCAGCTAAACTAAACAATTAATCTAAAATAAATAGTATTTAATTCACGAAATTAAAAAAATATCCATGGGCAGTTTACTTTCGTTTTGCTACACATATCGTGCTACACACAGAATCATAATTTGCACAAGCCTCGTTATGAGGGATCAACTTGACTTTATTTGTTCTATGACGAGACTTTGCAAGCGAAAGTAACCGAGTAAGTATTCTTCCAGGTGTAAGTTACAGGGTGTCCTTTATTGACTTTGAGAATCTTAGAAACCCTTCAAGTTGAGTCAGTGTGGTAGACTGCATTGTTTCAATGTGGTTGCTATGTTTCTGCGTGAAACATTTATATTTCGACACGAAAAGTTTGAGCCGGCTTACACAGCATACGTGTGAAGATTAAACAGCCTCGCCTAGAAGTCCTCTTTTCATGACATTATACTCACTAATTAAGCACGTTTTGCGACGTGGCGTTATTATTCGTAAGTGTAGGCCTAATACGTATTCGGATTGAATTTGTTTCATCTCTTTCATATATCGCTGCCACATTCACTTTGACGTAGCATTTACCAAAGACTGCTCAGTATGTTCTCTAAAACAAATTCAAGCGGCAGCCTGCTTTTCAGGCAAGAGCATGTCACCTTACTTCTCCTGGCTTCTTGTTTCAAATCGAGAAAATCTATATCCGAGGCGGGTTTTAACGACATTTTGGGTACACTTCGAGAAAGAAAAGGCGTGAGAAAATGTTGGTGAAAGTATTTGCCATTTTATATTATTGGATTATTGAATCAGGATATTATCGAAAATTAATTACTTCTCTTGATCTTGCCAAGGTTTGATCATTTTAAGCTGTGTAATATACAACGGATCCAAACATAGTTGATACGTGCCGGTGTCAAGCAACTATTTCATGCTTCCATGACCTATTGTTAGTATGTTCTTTTGTTGCAGCTATATATAGAGATGAGGTAAAAGCTGAGAAGAAAAGCTCAGCGAAACTGATAGCACTCATTCAGGCGCGATTGCTCTACGTGGGGTAGTCGTGATTCATTTAACAAAGAAAGTCCACTACAGTGAAAACTACTTTTGTTATAATGGTTGCGGTGTTTGTGCGACGGAGCCATGTGATTTGTTGATATTATGAAAACTTTGTGGTCACTTACCTGGAAAATGATACCAATATATCCCTGCTTCCAAAATGATATATTCATTAATTAAACGAAGTTTGACTTAACTCTGTCAATTTTTGTATCACTGCATTGCTAATTATCAGTGCTTGAGGCAATAAGTATTTGATTTCTATTTTCTTTTTCTGAATGTTCTTGCTGTTTTCGCCAATAGATAAATATCAAACTACAACTCCTCCCCTGTATAGCGGGCAATCTCATTTTACATCGTTGTCTATTAGCGATATCAGACAGTGATTATATTTTTCTTGGTTTCAGTAACTGAAGCGGAACGCCACGAATCAGTTTTTTACTAAATTTTAAGTTACACAATAGGCATGAAACAAATTTCTCATGAAAGAGACTGATGTTAATGGCGTAGAATATGCTCCAAAGCTAGTTTGTTTGTGTTTTTTTCGGGGGGGGGGGGGGTAATCAGAAAGCCTCAATCGTTTTGACCAGGGTAACTATTGTGACCTTATTTTGTAAGAGCGCGACCACTGTCGGGAAAAAGTTGTTCCGAGGACCTCTGTAAAAAATCTGGCTTTACATACTCTTGTCAAACTACTCATTCGTGAATTTTTCAACGAAATTAGTGGCTTCAGGAGAGTTTGTCTTTACCACCATTTATGGTTACAACAATTTAATTTTGAAGGGGGTCACATTTACAATCGAAGATTTGAGGGAGGGGTCGTATTTCGAAAATTATAACTTAGGGGGCTCAATTTCCAATAGTTAAATTCTACCGCCCCCCCTTACCCGTAAAAATGAATGCTCCCTTATACCATTGACAGGAGTCGCTATGATTGATAAACATTTTTTGTTGACAATGCAAGGTGGCACGTTTTCAGTTTTAATTAAAAATATTGGTTGTATTAAAACTTGATTAACTGCAATAAATTTGTCGATTGTCTACTGGTTCTCGTAAATTGGCCTAAAAAATATCAGTGTATGCCGGGATCAAGCAGATATTCATACTATGCCTGTTGCTACACACACGGATAAGGTCACAGTACTATCATTTCTGACGTCGAGAACGAGGTTATAGTTCAATAAACTCTTTACACTCAGACAATCAACACAGACACCTTGTAGTAAATATATTTGGGCCCTCTAATGGCAAATGACTAAGTATGTCGTTCATATGTTTAACGGGTAGCTTACCGACAAGTGAGACAACCTTTCAATGAATAATCCCGACACAATAAGAGAGTTCGGTAAACAGCACATGAAGGCCGTGCTAACCGCTGAAAAGAGCGCCGTTTAACATCCAGTTCATCGATGGTCTCTTACAAAGTGTTTTATTGAATACCATGACCCGGACGCCCTGTCAAAATGCAGTGAATTGAATTTAGACAAAAAGGTTGTCAAGCAAGGAATGTTTTACAGGTCGTCATCCATGGTCGCCTTTGCCGATGAAACTAGAGGTATAATTTAAAAACATCGGCATTGGGAAAGATTAAAGACATACGCAATTTAATGGACAAAGTAAAGAAATATCATGAGTACGCTGTAAGTGATAACTGTGATTTCACTTGGGATACCTTAAACAACGGGTCATGAGCTGAGGTAATGTAGTCAAATCGATTGTTGTGAGGTGTTCTAACCGTTTTCGAGTTAATTATAAGAGTTGGCGCAATTAAGATAGCAAGTCTGGTTAATTGGCGCATAATTTCAATCCGTATATTCACCAACACGATGAGGTCACACACCCGACATATGGTATGTTTAATACTGTTTTATATTGATGAGTGCGACAAATGTAAATACGATTGGAACTAATTTGGGATAACTGGATTTTCATATTTTTCAATTTTTTCAAAAGTGTTAGTACTTTTGTGTTACACAAAACTGCGTGACTGTATTTATTTTTTTCACTCAAAACAATTCAATGAAGGTAGAACGCGTCTCGGGGATAGAGAGTCGGACTCTCAAATTCGTTCAGTTTTTTCTGATCTAACACTTGTGGGGACTCATTTTAAAGTTCTTGGAGAATAAAAAAACTTTTTACCAGCTTAGTTTTTCGAAAATCAAATTTAATTTCCCCCTCATAGAGTTAAAGAGGAATGGTGGTCATTTTATATTAAAAATATAGCATAATATTAGGTAATTTGTTTCGCTAGTTCTAAACTTTGCAAGGTGATCCCCAATTTTTATTGCTGATTCGTAAGAGAATAGTTGAAAGTTTTAATCAGGAAAGATTGAGCAAAAGTCTATGCCTTTCACTTTCGAGGTGCATATTACCTTACAAATGGCTACTGTTTATGAAATAGCCAATACACCATGGCTCTTTACGGCAATTGACATTTGGGTGTAAGCGGTAAAAAGGAGCGTCTTGGAAATTTATTTGAAAGTCGTTTTTTTTTCGCACAGTGAGCTTCAAAATGTCAACTTGGCGATTTTTTGCATCGATTATCGGTCTCTGTTCACGGTTGTCAAAATATTTTTTCTTCTAGGTACTTTACTAGAAATTTCAGATCTAGTCATTCAATGTGTACAGGTGAAAAATTAGGGGAATCTGCTTAGGTACCGACGACTTATTATACTTTTTTGAATAAGGTACACGCTGCCAAAAACGGAAGAGAGAAAATTGACGATTTCTGTAAACGACCCGTGCTGAGATACCAACTATCAACAATTCCGGCCATGAAAACTTGCCTTGTGCCTAAACTTCACACTTCTTGAAACACTGAACAAAACAGAGAGAGAGAGAGAGAGAGAGAGAGAGAGAGAGAGAGAGAGAGAGAGAGAGAGAGAGAGAGACAGACAGACAGACAGACAGACAGACAGACAAACAGGAGGGGCTAGGGAGATAGGGCAAGGGAGAAACAATAGCTTAAACAAACACACAGATGCACGAGAGGGAAACAGAAACAGAGAGATTTATGAATGCACTGCTCCTTATTAAGAGACTTCTTGTTTACGAGTATAAAACTGAACATGTTGTTCCCTTCAGCTACCGCTTTGAATTATGTATCGGAAAATCACGTACTCGAGGAAGTGTGACAGAAGCAGTGGTATAGCTCTCCGAAGCATCAGTGACACAATTCGTAACATCGAATTCCTGGAGCGGACTTTTGATAGAGATGTCATTAAGTGCCTCGAATATTGCAAAGAGCTGTATCTACAGCACCATCGTACGGTATGTATTCTTATCATATACCTAGATTCACGTGCTTATGTAAAGCTGTTGAAAAAAGCGCCCTCACATACATGCTTGTTTTTTTATTTATCATGTCCCTGCCCGGTTCCCATAGTTGCATAAACGCGTCCAATTACGGTTCGACCGCTAACTGCAGTGTGCGAGTTTGGAAATGTTGTCGTCGGGCAAACTGTGTCCAAAGATGGGCAATCACGTGCATTTCTGAACTGCCTTAACTCTCCGCTAGCGTTCCATTCGCAAACAAAGCCAACACGAGACCAGAAAAAACCCACTTTGTAATCATAGAGGCGACAGTGAAGCCAGCAACATCAGTTAATATCGATATTAAATTAATTGTTGAAATCAAGTGTAAATAAGCACTTTAGTGATAATCTCCGGGTTATTTGATAGGAAGTGAACTCTGACCGATGTTACATCCATGAGCCAAGCTGTCAGCTGTCACTCAGTTTCAAATGGCTATTTTAACGCTAGGCGCTCATAAATTGATACCTACAAGCATACTATTCGTTTCAAATTAACTTTTTTCTGATAATACGATGTCACACCGTTCGTTGTCCTTCGTTGGCCATGATCTCTGCCTCATTCTTTGTTAGCACAACTA
The DNA here is from genome assembly GCA_001465055.1 of Ptychodera flava. Taxonomy (NCBI): domain Eukaryota; kingdom Metazoa; phylum Hemichordata; class Enteropneusta; family Ptychoderidae; genus Ptychodera; species Ptychodera flava. The sequence continues at coordinate 78,216 of LD344526.1, read as the reverse complement.
TACAAGTATGCTGCTCTGAGAGTTCTATAAGGAAACAAATGGCGTCAGTATGTATCAATTCGCGCATGGCATCGCTGTTTCCTAAGAAACATCGCTACAAATTTTGATATGGTACGCATTTCCATCTCCAAAACATTGCAAAAGGTTATGTTTAGCTATGTCGCATTTCGTAAGTAATGCGATAGCACGTTTACTACCCTATCACGGGTTTTGCGGACCCAAGAGTCGGTCGTGCTGAGTCGGGAGCGAGACCTCGGTCCGCAAAACCTGTACCAGGTCCGTACCAGATAAAATAATTGTTCGGTAGATGATTTATTATTTGTAACGGCCAATTTACTTATAATACGCCCTTCAATAGTATTTTTATGGTAATTAAAAGTGTTTCATTTATGGCTTTTCGAATTTGTATATTGTTCGACCGGATAAGTTTATCGTGCATGATTTATAACTGTCTCTTTGATTATAAGATAGTAACTAAGTATAGGATAAAGCCCGAGTACGAGGGTTTTATCCGACTTAAAAACTATCGCCCCTAACTGATATATTTTCGTTTTCAATGTGTTTACGTCAACCGTCCCCTTTGTCAATGTAACATGTTTAGGATATGAATTAAAACTTTTGTTTGTGAAATAGCCTTCCAATGTAATGGAATATCCTATAAATGCCCTAGGGCACATTATATAAATGCCCTAGGGCACAGCAGATTTTGTGTTGCAGCTGGTTTCCGCTGTGTTACCAAATTTGAATATTAAAATGTACCAGATGTCTACAGAATATGACATCTTCACTTTTGATTGGACAGTACTTAACTACCGCGCTGTCATTCGTTTCTGGAATGTGGTGACCAAGGCTTTATGAGTAAATAAAACACCCTCAATTGAGCACTCTGATTGGTCAATCAACAGTAGATAGTTTTTAAGTACAGTTTCTGAAGGAGGAAAAGGTTTTTCGGCTCCTTTTTATTATGTCATAACCGAATTTCAGACTAAAAAGGGTTGTAATATCAATAATACAAGGAAGTCTGTAATTTATACAAGGTGTGGAGAAATGCTGAAGTCACCATATTGGGCAGATATATGAATGTCTTACTAGTGGCTGGAGATGGGCTGAGTCGCTTTAGTATACATCTCGACAAGGGTGGGGATCCTACACACACTGAAACTCTTTGGCCGAGTCACTTGCCACCGCCGTTGACAGAACGTAGAGAGCCAAGGCCATCAGAAGCCGGTATAGGTATGGTTTTTAAAATGTTGCTCTTACGTTAGAGGGTTGCCTAAAAATGTATTTTTTATTTGCAAATGTATAATTGCCTGTATTATATGTAACACGAGAAAGTAGACAAATAACACAATGACGGTAGGTCTCACATATTTCACAGTGTGGTCGTAACACAGGGCATAAAGCGTTATCAGTCATAGCAAGAGTATAAAAAATGATAAATTCATGGTTATGAATACTGTTAAAAATAATTAATATTTCTATCATTATTGTAAAAGTACCAACAGTGAATTCTGAATGATGATTAGTTTTCTTCATTTGTAGTACAGACCCTATTATTAATAAATTTATGATTATGAATATTCTTAATAAAAATGTTCCTTTCATTACCGTATACTTACAAAAGTACCCTTCTGCACTGGAATCCTGAACGATGATCAGTATTTATGCCATATTCAACCAGTTGTAGCAAAGACCCTCAATATAGTTAGTAGCATTTGACAGTATCTTGATGCACGGTCACAGTACTGTACTTGTCAACATCACCCAACATTATTAATCGATATGATATCTCATTAACTTTAATTAATAGAACACATAGGACAGATAGAATGCAAGCCATACATAACTTTCAAACACATCAAAGATGTCTTTGAAGAAAAGGCATCTCGCCCGAACATATTTAGCGTGAAAAATGACGTGAAACGTTGTCTTCGCTATTGTTATGGATTGTTGAAGGAAAAGGATTCAACGGTGAGAAGCATTCTTTTATATAACACATTTGTTAATTGGTATGGCCAATTACTAAAACCAACTCAACTAGGGAAAACAGTGTCAATTATACAAGGATTCCTCAAAGGAATAAAGTCAACATAAGTTTACTGCTCGCTTAATAATTGCAGTTTGTGTGAGACGAATTCGAGCTTCAAAATGAATAATACGCATGAATATCCATGACAGGGAATTCGTATAGCATTGTAATTCAAATTATTCAGGGTTTTAATTACATTAATGATATAGCGACCGACTGTAATTAAAACACAACATGTCCTTAATTTGTTTATCAATTACCTCATTGCATGTATTGCAAATCCGAATAGAAATTGAATTACTTTTCAAGCACCTTCTTTCGTAATAAAAGTTATACATGCTTGTTCGTTCACATTCTCTCCCAAGATGTGGAAGAATGCAAGAATATCTATATACGGCGAGAACTTGACCATTATCTTTGCATGTGGCAGAGAGACCCATTGTTTTGACGTCGCCGTCGATGACCGTGGCGAACCGGTTCATTTCGAGAGTAAAAGACACATTGATTGCGGTAAGATACGAGATCACAATATTCCTTCACCGTTTACTTGATCAAGAAGAAATAACTTTATATATATATGTATATATATATATATATATATATATATATATATATATATATATAACTTGATATATATAATAGTACTGAGGTTCAATTAGCTTTATTATACTTAACACACTAAGAAAAACAAAACAAAAGTAACTTCAAAATATTTGTCACTCTGAGCATTACAGTAATTCAAAAAAATCTGTTTTGTGCACTCGGTTAACAAACGTGCGCTGTAGTGCTATTTAGATGAGATAGTACTTTTTAATTGGGAAATCCCTTATCAACACAACTATTGAATAGCAACACAACAGTTGGTCTGAAGTTGTCTGTTTTAATTAACAATATAATATTTTGTGATAATTTCAATTGAAGAATTGGAAAAGAAATGCGAATCGAAAATAACTTGCGGTGAGATCAACACTTTCACCAATCAACTCATAGAAGGTGGACAAATTTGGATGACACGAGATATCCTGCTTTTTAAGTACTGTTACAATGTTATTGAAGAGTACCCGAAAGAGGTATGTTAACATTATTTGATTTTCTGAATAAAACGTGATATTTCTTGCGTAAAACGGGAAGGCTATCACACTATAGCTATACAAGTAACGAGCGACTAGAGCTTCAGGCGATTTGGCGGGCTAATCGGGTAATGACAAAAACAAATGTGACTTTATTGTCTGTTTTGCAATCAATGATAATAATTATCATCTTTTTGATAGATTCATTAGCCCCGAAAAGAACTACTAACGATTTAAATGGAAAGTCCTGATAATTACATTTTTGTAGACCGGTGTTATACGAGCTCGGCTGGTTTAGTAACTCTCTATGTCGTCTGTGCGGTCCGAAACTGACGGAAACTCTTCGCCGTTCACGTGTATGGGCGCTGTGCAGTTTCGCATTGTTGCGGATCTAAAAGCCTAAGTTACCGGATGCTGTTAAACAGGGTAATGAATGTCACCGAAGACATTACGTTGTTGACGTTAGAAGCGGGAAAAAACGCTTTATTTGTCGAAGTGTCACCTTGAGCATGGATGTTCTGATTCAGTGAAGTAAGGGACATTGTGCCTGAAACCTGCGACAAATGTTGACTGTCGTACTTGCGTCAGTGATCGTCTAAGCAATGTGGGGAATAATGATCGATAATTTGGTTGAATGGAGCCCGAGAGTTTCAGTTGTTTCATAATTGGAAACACCTAGGTGATATCGTAAAAAATACAATGTGATCTGATTTGTACAATGTTTTTTTGTCTGTTATTTATCCAAAATAGCTTATAATCAATTTGTGGTGTTTTAATTATATTAGCGATTTGTTTCTTCAATCAGAGTCGATATGTCCCTGACTGTTAAACGTGATGACCTATGTGTAAGATTTTGAAATATGTCTGGTTAATAGCATTTCATCCCTAACAAGGGTCGGAATGCTAAATGTTCACAACCTGACAACCTGACTATGACACTTCAATTTGTGGTGTTTTAATTATATTAGCGATTTGTTTCTTCAATCAGAGTCGACAAGATGTCCCTGACTGTTAAACGTGATGACCTATGTGTAAGATTTTGAAATATGTCTGGTTAATAGCATTTCATCCGTAACAAGGGTCGGAATGCTAAATGTTCACAACCTGACAATTAACTACGACAGTTCACTATTGATATAGAGCATGGAAACAGAGAAATTTAATTTCAAGCCACAACATCGCCAACACTAACTGCTCGTATCAAATAGAACACGATTGGAACTAATTTGGGATAATTGGATTTTCATATTTTGCAAAATTCTCAAAAGTGTTAGGTGCCATATAGCTGATTGTTGAAATATCGCAAATAATTTATAAAAACAAGTGTGTAATATAAAAAGAAAAACAGAACAGATAACATTTGTAGACTATATCGACATTACTTCATCATCCAATTATCCCAAATTAGTTCCAATCGTGTTATAGGCACTCTGCGAACATCAGTACCTTGCTCGATCAGTGATTATTAAATAAACACACTATACAATAATCTAGTGACCAATAATTTCGATCATTACCTTTGAATATTTTATATTAAAATTAGTCATTTGTTACAATTTTTCATAGGCATTTAAACTGTATCACTACTAGAATTTTATGAATACTTCAAACTACTTGATTTTAGGTTTGGAGTGATGCCGAAATCACACTCATTTGTTGCAAAACTAAAGTGCGCTTTCAGTCGGGAGGAGGAAAATTCAAATTTGAAGTCGTTCTTGGCTTAGACGATCAACCAAAGTGCTTACAGACCGGTGGTCCTTCAGTATACAAAATTGGTTCTTCTGAGAATGCAAGGAAGCATATGGCAGGACGAAAGAGAGAAAGTAAGTTATAATACAGTGCATTTCAGGTTGGTACCACAACTTAGTATGTGAGACAGACACCTAACATTTACAATATACACGATTTGCTTGGGTATAATAATACATTTAAAAGTCACATAGCCATTTATTGATTATGGTATATCAACATATTGTGTCTGTCTAAAAATACTTGATAATTCAGTTTCTTGCACTTGATACACATTTTGCTGTTAGAAGATTTGGTTCTCGGTCTTAATTATACTTTATTCATGTTCATTAAATAAATGTGCAAAAGTATGTTCAGATGTTTGAATCTTTACTCATTCTATGGTGTGACGTACAACTTTCAGCTGTTGTTACTAAAACAGTTACATTGTGGAACAACAGTTGCACCATGCTGGTTGGGTCCAAATGATGAATGGATTGATGACACTAAAATGGTGTCGTGATAAAGTACCAAATCATAAGTATTTTTCGTTCAATGTGTCTGTCTCAAACACTGCTGTTGTTGATATATGCGTGGCAATTCATTTTTACTGGTAATGAATTATTGCACTTTTAAAGTAATATGTCAAAAACGGATGTTTTAAATTTGAACAAACTACAGAGGTAATGAACCACAATAGGGGTTTCAATTTTACAGTATAGTTTTTGCGAGTTGCGTACATATAGATGACTAATTTGCACATTGAAAATAATGTTTCAGTTTGCCCTCGTACTTTTCACTGGGGATATTGTTTAGGAAGAAATAGAGCAAAGATTTTAAAAAGAGTTACATAATTTTCCAAAAGCTGGCGAGCGATGAAACAATTATTCTAAGCTAAAATGAAGATGTATCTTCACAAGCCATTATAGTAAAATCCATAATTTAGAAATTAAAACAACATTTAATTACTTCTCATTGTGTGAAACATCATCCTTATTACATTCCTGAAATCGATAAATTCACGGCGTCTTCCTTAGGCCGCATTAGCAAACACCTGTGGAGGGAGGGGTAGAGAAACCCCAAAAAGGTCTCTGATTTTTTTTTTCAAATCTCCTGTAACCAATACAAAGGTCATTCAAATGCACCTATCTGACTTGCTATAGTTTTGAAATATGTACATGAGGTTGAATATTTACTTTTTTTGCTGTGGTAAGTTACGTGACAAACAATAATACCGCTCTCTGCACAATAACAAGCAAAACTGTGAATTAAGGTAAACATTACAATACTTGTTGCTTTTACGATCACTTAAAAAGTTTGGAAACGGGAGGATTTCCCTATCTGCCAGGAAAACTGAACATAATTAACATAATTGTATAAAATTATATAGCCGTAACTTTACGACAATTTTTCAGTGTGTTTTGTTCTGTGCATTGTCTGCAGTTTCTTGTTCTACTTCCGACAGTATGTTAGATTAACTAATGTTATGTTTAGCAAAATATGTTATATATGTGTAAATATCGTAATAATTGTGATGATAAATAAACTATATTTCGGACTTTAAGTCAATTTTTAACAATAACAATGCTGACTGTACACATACGGCTGTGTTCATAAATTGAAAACTGGACTTCTAATCACGATTTAGGGAGTTGAACCAGAACCTGTGGTGAAGAGACAAAGCAAAACCAAAAAAAAATTAGCCAAACGGTATCGCTATAAAATGACAACCGTTATTTTATATCAATCTGAGACGATTTCGTTATATTTAAGGTGATTAGCTTTTAATTTTTTGCTGTCTATGCTTAGCGAGAAATAAATTACAACCCTTGAAATTGCAAATACGATAAACCAAAGCCTGTTGTATAATTTTAATGATCCGAAACTCGTTTCTCTCTTTATTAAACAAATCAAGCACGCTTTGGACTGCAAACGTGCCCGTAATGTGAGGTTTCGCCATGGAATCAGTTTAATAGTCGCGCCAGCGGCTTACTGACTACGCAGGCGCATATTCATAATATACTATGCGAGTAACCGGAAGTGTACCCTTCTTTCATGGGCGCCGCCATGTTTTTTTTTGAGTACTCGTAAATAAACAAATACTAAACAAAATACTATTATATAACACGCCATTTATAAAATATACCTCTTTTATTAGCCAGTTAATGTTATGATGCACCTTGTCGCTGATGCAAAATATCGTTAATGTAGATAAAGGGAGAAAACTGTCGTGCATATGAACGGGGGCATACGCAAAGAATGCTGGGATTGAATTTAGAAAAGCGCCCCCTGTGTCAATAATTAGATTCAAAAATTGCCAGTTTTTAGACTGAACGCTATAGTTTTCAGCTTGCAAGTCGAAGGTGGGCAGTGCGGTTACCATTGCAATGATAATGATTGCATAATACGTCCCTTATTTAACGCAATAGGCTGTTATCATTGTAAAAATTGCCAATTTTTGTCCAAAATGTTTACACGTTACAGAAAATCTATACCTGCACTGCTGCAGGGTTTGACTTCGTGTACGTACGTTAACTGCTTTCATTAGAGGGAAACTTGGCATAGTTGTCATATAAAGTTCATGAAGTAACAATTAATTACATTTTATCATGAATCAATACAAATAACATTTCCAATCTTAACCCCTGGCGCGACACCAAGGGCTGAGCCCTATATATTATTATAATTAAGATACAATTCATGCAGTTTTCATTGTTTCATATTTCGTGAGTGCATATCAAGTTATTCTTATTTGCATTATCATATTGTAAACTTCAGACACAATCGGACAAGGTAAGCCTAACTGGATTATTATTTTATTTCAAAGATACCACAATAAAATGCAAGCCATTTATCAGCTTCAAGCATGTACAAGAAGAAACTGATAAACTCGAAGAGAGGTACGATAACTATGATGAATTGAACGCATGCATGCGGGAATGCACGAAATTTATCAAAAGTCAGTCTATTGAGGTAAGTTCAAACGAAAAAGCTCTGCTTTTAATATGTATACTACATGTGCAGTAGCATTAGCTATGACCGTACGAAATCAAAGGTTTTTCTCCATCTTTGAAAAGCACAGACAGTTCATAATGCCTAAGAGGAGAAGATTTTCCTATATTTTCAATAAGAAAATGTTTAGTATATGGAAGAAACTGAGATTTACTATCTTCCATACGGTTTTTCAACTTGAAGAACGGTTTGAAATGTAGTCAAAATTCAAAATCTGTAATTGTACTATCATTGCTGATGAAACAGACCTCGACAAGAACATCTTGAAAAATTACAGACCAGTTTCTTATTTATCATGCATTTAAAAAGTCGATAAAAAGCAACATGACATCAAATTAATGCATATTTAACACCTATTGCCTGGTCATGAGGGCTATAGCGCCCGTCTATTACCCCAAGGGGCCGTGTGTTATCAGAAACACATCGCTATTCCCCGAGGCCGTAGGCCGAGGGGTATAGCGATATGTTTCTGGTAACACACGGCCACGAGTAAATAATAGACGAGAGCTAAAGCCCGAATAGAGACCAGGCTATAGGTGTTTTATAACACACCACATGATGATGTTGTATTGTTATATAGTTTTTAATGTGTTTTGATATTTTGCACCGCAACAGTCCATTGTGACAAGTTTACTGCGTGATGTTTCCACAGCGGTTTCAGTTGTACGTGGTAACACTATCTTCAAAAAATATTCTTAGCATACCTAGCGACATCCTTCGTTGCACTTTAATCTTTTCCGTCGATGAACGGTTCAAGTTCCTACGCTTTTGGAATGTTGGAAAATGTTGAAAAATCTGTTTCAGAGAATGTGTCGTTACCTATCCCGGACGCACATCACATTCTAGTCACCCGCCATTGTTGCAAAGCTGCAGACGACACTATGGTCACGTGACCGGGCACTTTTCCAAATTTGGTCTAAACTATTTCCCTAGGGACATAGCTTTTCAAAAAATACCCTCTGACGTCACTTTTATTGATCAGATGGGGACTAGACGTATCTATTTTCTCGTCACGTGACGTATTCTGGCGAATCGCGACACGGAATGAGCATGTGGCGTGTTATAATTTTGTTATAACATCCTCTATACGAGTTTCAGTCTACCACCTATACCGAGAGTGTCACACTATACCGATACTGCATTGGTTTGAGCGCAAAGTGATACGTTGCGTGCCCTTGGCCAGCTTTGTGATACCATTCTAATAATCTTTCTGCAGCTTTCAACACCATCCACCATGAAATCATAATACACAGGCTACGTTGTAAGTTTAAAGTTGAAGGCTCTGTACTCATGATCAATTTGATTGCTCACATCTTGGAGTCTGAACAATGAGATTAATTTAGGTCGATGATGTCGGATGCTCAGTCGCTTGATTGTTGTGCCCCACAGGGTTCAGTTCTTGTCCCTGTGCCTTTCAGTCTGTACATAGCACCCCTTGAGGACATCATAATAATGTATTTATTAGATTTTATGCCTTTCGCTGATGACTCTAAGCTCTGTGTCATGTGTTCTCACGGCTTTGCACCATTTTACAAATTGAGCATTGTACAAAGGAAATCCATCATGGTATGTGCAACAATATACATATATTACACGGCCTTAATAGCAGCAAAAGTGAAGAGACCTGATTTTTCTCAAACTTTATTGATGGGGATGTCCGTGACCTTTTGATATAAAAGTTGACGGTGTCACCATTCGGGAGTGTTGATAAAATTCGCAAACTTCATGATCAGAGTTCAACAGAGTGCATTTCTTCCTCACTGGTTTCACACTAAGCTGTGTGACAAAGGGATGATTTCCATTTTGAAATTATAAATTATCCCCACTTGTCAAGTAATACTCTGCTTATGGTGTAAACGTTTCTCAATTTCTCAGATATTGTAGAGCTTGTGATTCTAATGCTGATTTTTAAAAAGACACAGCTCATTGGTTTTATGGTAGATATTGCGACTTTGTTACCAAGAGTGGTCACTCAACTGATTAGAGAAGGCATTGCCGGCTTTGACTTATCACATTAATTCATATAATGTTTCACTACATACAATTTAGACAATTTTGGGACCAATCCTGGCTGGTGTAGCATGCTAGCAGGGTATGGTTACTCGTTCCGGACACCTGGTACCACCGCTAACTATTAGTGGTTGAGGATGGTTCTACTAAACTTTGTAAACCACAAACGTTCCTAGGACCTACTGATGTATTACCTTGAATGAAAATGTTTATTTGACCAGTTTGATGTCACATTTAATATCATATATTGAAATTATGATAACATCTGCTACTTTGTAAATTGGGCAATTTGGAAATGGAAAACTGATAAATGAAATTACTCACTCTTCGCAACATCAAAATTTATCTTATTTTCGTTCAAAGCGTTTTAAAGCCCCCACTCAATTATTAGATTTATCTAATATAAATATTATTTACTTGATAAAATATTCAATGGAAAACAAAAAAATTACAAACTATGAATGGGCTGTTGACACATTCGCTAATGCGAGAAAGTGGGATTGAGAAGGGCGCCTTTAAGACGATATTTCACTATCCCTAATTTGATTTTATGATAGGACCTCTTTATTCCTTTTTTTCTGCAAATGAAATTAAAAATTACAAATTTGTCGGTTTATTTTCCCCAAAGATGTCTCTAGATATCAAAAAGCATATCCTTTCGCACGATAACGTACTTACTTTTCTACAGAAAAAGTGAAAATAAAAGCAACTTACGTGAATCTCGAGCTCAAAATCATCAAATAAAAATACTAGCATGATTAAACATAAATGTCAGTAACTATCATTTTATGTTTTGTAACTTACATAAGGTGTTACGAAATGCATCAATAAACATGTACAGTCGAAGAGGAATCATATCATTCGAAGCAGGACGTCGCAAAACTCAGTTTGACATAATGTATACTGACAACGGCGAAGTGTTGACAAAGTTATACACCAATGATCCATTGGATGAAAAGGCAGCAAAAGCGGAATTGAATGGTTAGTCACTGTGATACTTTCATTCTTAACGTTTAATTTTTTGACGTGTGGTTTTAGAGCCAAACCTATGGGTGTATTGCTAAAATGTCATTCTATCAAGTGCGTCAAAATGAGACGATTTCACAAAGTTGAAACCAATCGATTTTCGCCATAAGAACTGCCATTCGATGATCTCATTCATTCCTTTGGGATTTTCTCAATATATATATATATATATATATATATATATATATATATATATATATATATATATATATATATATATATATATATATATATATATATCACATGAACTGGCCCGTATCTCCACCTGTGTGACGTACACAAGCACAGATAAGAAATCCATATTACCGCTGTTGTACGTCATCAACCGGAACTTTTTTTTGCAATGGTACCGTTCGTACATGCACGTCGCGACACAGACCGATTTGTCGTGATCGATGCCGTGCTCTCATGACATTTTGACAAAAAGGTGACCCGATAAATCAAGATATGGAAATATAGAAGGCATGTCCAACGACATTTCGAGTCGCTAAAGCTTTAGCTATTCCCAAGAATCGAATGAGGATACCATCGATCGTTATAATGGCTCAGCAACGTCACGGCTCAAGTCGTAAGGCTCAAAGTGGACGTCGTCGAACCTGGCGATCGCCAAGCGACGTCGTACCTGGCGATCGAGGTTGGCGATAAACCCGAAATATACACCTCAACGAAAGTTCAACTTAATAAATGAGTACCGTATAATCTTCGGGAAAGCGACATAGAAGGCAAAAGCATAAAGTCATTTTACGAACAACGATAAATTCCCTTCATCACCCAAATTATTCCGGCGTTTCTCGATCGGAATCAAACCTACAGCGTAAGGCTAATAGTGAAAACATAAGCTGTCGACCTACAGTGCAGCGCCGTAGAATCCGATGTATTTCGAAAGTTGACTAGGACACCACTCACAACAGAACAGAGTTCCCGTCAAGTAACAAAATTGGGATGTACCTACGGGCGATATATGTGTCGCAGCAAACATCAAAATCCGTAAGACGAAAAAACGACGACCGAGATGGCCACCGGCGAAGACCGGTGACGGCAGTGCCCACTACAACTTACAAGCGTACACTCTGTGTGTGTCATCGATCTGAAACTTTCGGGCTCGCCTAAGGTCGTAAACTTGTGATATTTTAATATCCACAGCATCTCTAAGAATGGTAACTACTGTTTCGATCGTGTCGTTGCATTAGTTTCATAAATATAATTGTAAATATTCTAAATAACTCAAATTATCATACATGCTGTGCCTGTATTGCCATTCTTCTATTGTTCAGACGGTACTGATATGAGCCCATATTTTAACTAGTGAAAATACGAATTATATTTTCACTGTAACCGAACTACTTACAGCGACGCGTACGCGTGACCTTCGCTGTATGCATGACCTCCGTTGGTATATGTACATATAAAACAGCTGAGCGAATAAGACAAATGACAATCCGAAACGTCATTATGATTATGGTCAAAATTCTGTTGTTTGCAGTCACTTCATGGGCATTGCACTTAGGCACAAGTACAGTTGTACCAAAAACATACAAACAAACGTATTGAAAATTTGTATAATTTGTCGACACCTGTCGATTCACGGCCGGTGCACGGTGCAGGGTGTAGTGTTTTCGTGTCATCTACGCTGCTGAAGATTACACCATGGATGTATGATTACACGTAATGATATCGGTTGACAGAGCATCATGATAGAATCGCTTTACGACAAGTTTCCTGTTGATGAGCTTAAAGTATCTGGGCGGTGAATTCTGTGAATTACATCGTTTACAGTCGTAAATGAGCCACGAAAATCCAACCGCACTAAAAATACTCGCGACAGACAAGGTTGAAGGTGCACATGATATTTCCGATTTGTACCTGTCAGTGCACAGGTCATGATCACGTCTGGTGGCACCGATGCGGTGCGGGTTTCAGATAAAATGTACCATCTAGGGAAAGTCAAACTTTCGCTTAGGTTGTTAAAGGAAGTTTTAGTTCTTTTTAGGCAAACCAGGAACGAAAATATACGAGCAGACGACGGAAATACCTTTAAAATGTTTTATTCGTACAGCAACAAAATCACGAACGAGTTACGACACTACAGCTTACAGTGTACTCACTTCATGTTTTCACTAATCCGCTTACTGAGATGGTAAATTCGGCATATTTGACGTCTGGGAACATGTACAATTCTTCGAGATAAACTGACTGGTACGGGTATTATATCCACTGTATGTGCATTCATAGATGTCGCAGAGCTGCTTGCTCTCTGTGCTCTCAGCTGTTCATGCTCGATAGAGTTTGAGCGTGGCGCGAGTATTTTGACCCGATTTTGGCGGCCTCATAACTTTCATGCAGGGATGAGGATATGTATCAAAACAC
>LD344526.1:51559-64923 GCA_001465055.1 Ptychodera flava | reverse complement strand
GCGCAACTCGTCAAAATACGGACACATCACTCGAATACGACGCGGTATCGCCCAAACTTCGTGTAATAACCCCTAAATACTATTGTTATCCGTCGCTAGCGCGGTGAAAGTCATGTCCGCCGATGGTAGACTTGCTCTGGCAGAGGCCCAGCGCGAGACAATGATTGACATGCGCATATGACCGAATCCGTATGTCTTATTGGTGGAGATATCATTTCTTGTATCAAAAGTTCAGCTTAATCGGATTTATGAATGAAAGTATGCCTGTAAACATTCGCACATCTCCTGGGTGACGGACCGCTTTACCCAATAAATGAAAGTAATCCGCGTAAGGAAAAACACAAAATCGCGATAAAAACCATGCAATTTGTTACAATAATTTTGATCCATCCACATCAAAGAAAAATAAGAAGACTGTTCATGTGATAAATATATAATCGCATGGAATTTTTCTCTGTTTGACGTCATCGCATACTCGTGTTTTTCGCGAAGCCGCACATCTTCTCGCCTTCGGCTCGAAGTTGTACGGCTCCGCGAATTTGTTGCTAGGTGATGTGGCAGGACGTAAACATACGAAAGAATTCGGAAAATGTCAAAGTGTTAAGGTTTTGTACAATCTGATGTTACTACTGAGCCTTTTCTTGGCGGTATCTGCGTTCATTTGGTCTTCAATCGCAGTTTCTTTGTGGATGGTTTTACTTGAAGCTATTTCAAGTGTCGACCATACAAAACTTAAACAGTGGAAGCATAAATATGGCGAAGACTTTGAATATCGTGGTGTAAATTCCCAATCACACAATTAAATTTGAGTAGTCACAAAATTAGTTTTATTGCCTAAGTAATACCGTGGATGCGAAGAGAGACTTGCACGAGAGGACGTAAAACATTTTAGTGGGTTACGTTACTTTTGGCGAAATGTATTTCATTATACGGTGGCCAATATGTGTACAATGCATCCATGGAGTATTTCCGACATGCAAATTATGATGAAAACATCATTAACTTTTTTTCTACAATAAATTGCCCGGGGTCACAGTTTTGTAGCGTTTAGTTCCTCAGTAATCGTTATTTTCGACGTATAAACTTAGTCTGATTACAGTACCGAAAATTCAGTCAATATAGAAAGTAAGAATATAGCAAAGCCAAAATCGACCATTCCTCAACATGTAACAGAAAAATAACATTTCCAAGATTATTTGAAATATAAATTACTAGATTTCATATTCAAACACTTGAATGGCTAAAAAGTGTACAACACATCCTGTAAATTCCGAAGCGAAGTTCGTAAAAGAAAACACTAGTCACGATGACTAAGGTGAAGTATGTAATTATTAACGAATTATATTATTTAACATTATGTTGCAAAGCACAAAAATCATGTACTGTCTCTGAACTGCTTATTTGAAAGCACTGATGTTCACTCTTACATAGGTTTGGGATGTTTTCTACTGTTAGATTTGGTACGTCCAAAGTTGGTATTGAAATGTCAACACCGAAACAAATATTATTTATCAAATTAGTCTGTCTAAGGATTGCGGGATTCATGAAACGATCCGACAGATATAATTTGAAGCAATGCATTACATCCCTATGTAAACCATGTTTCGTAATTTCGATATCGTTATCTATGAGATCAAAAAGTCTAGAAAGGTCCAAGAATAATTATAACAGAGAAGCTACCTGCATCATTATTTTCCAATTATCCGTCACATCAACTTGAAGTGATCCATTATATAGCTCAGTTGGGAGAGTATCGGAACTGACGCCGGTCATGGGTTTGAATCCTATACGGGTCATTTTGGAGTTGTGTGATTTTCCTCATCAGTTTGTATATATATATATATATATATATATATATGTGTGTGTTTATGCTGAAGTACGTAACTTCACCATGAGCCTTTACCTACATTTTATCACATAGAAATAAGAGAAGAATGTGGAGTTGTCATTACATTCGAGAAGGTGTATGAGGTTCTACATAAAATGGAACATGGCTGGCTGGGTAAGAAAGGGTACTTATGTCTGAAGGAATGTAAGTACCTGATCAAGACATTGTCACTACAGGTTTGTATTCATTCATACACGATTAACAAAACTAGTTTGACTGTTGAATATCATGAAACCTTTGCATATAAGCTTAACGAAAATTATTCAGCAAATTCAAACATTGTCACACAGTAAGGCGATGCCACCATTTTTACAACAGTGATAATACAGAAAGGCTAAACCTGCTATGTATCGATTCCATTTCTATGTAAAACGATTCACGAAAACAATCGTCTTTCCGTTCGTTCTTAATGAAAAGTGAATATTTGACTTAAATACAAGTTTAACATTTTCTTTTCTCACAATTCGCTAACTCTCCTTGGGTACGCACATGGTGATCGCTTGTTACTATCAGTTTTTTTCTTCATAGCAACGTTCCGGCCCCCCTATTACTATTCGTTCTTTCAAAGGGGAGTTTGTTTCGTTTCGTGAACTCGCCTTGGCCTGCCGAGAGGTACGTAGGGATCTTCAGTGTATTGACTACACGAGACGTTCAGAGTTCATTGGTACTACATAGATTTTATTTCCCTGTAGACAAGCTTGACAGTTGCCGTCGCCCAAGATACGCTTCTCCCATTGTCTAAATGTCTTGGGTCCGCTGTGTTCCTCTCTCAATGTTCCAATCTCCTCGAGCAACTCTTCTCCTTGTATGTTTAAGGATGGGATTTTAAACGTTATCTTTAAGGCGTGGCTTTGATCATACGATAGACATGAATTAAAGATAAAATGATACATCCAATCATAAACGTCAGTGTCACAATTAATATTCAAACCTCACTGTGACACATGTTCTTGTTTTCGTCCTGACTTCCGTAAACACCCCCGTAAAACGGAATTGGCGTTATTGTGCGTTTGTCTAAAAATATGGTTTGTATGCATATCGACTTATAATTGAGATCTTGTTGTTTTAATTAACCATTGTACTGGTGTCGATGACCGCTAGGTTCATTAACCTCTACCTGAGATAAAATATCTCTGTAACACGCTCCCGGATGGTACAGTTAGATGTTTATCATAAAGTAGTTCTCCCGGGTACAGTCAGCTTGATCTTAATCAGGATACGTTTGCATGATCACCATGTAACGAACTAGACAAAGATGTATACTAGAATGCGCTCGCCTAAAATGTGGTTCGTTGAAAACCAGTTGGTTTCTGAACTATTCACCAGAAATGTCAGCATGTATATTAGAAAAAGTATGCCTAGGAAAGTGCACAAGTTATTGTACTTATCAATTCTATCGTATCATAAAAAGTAGTGATGGGAACCAAAGGTGCACTTTGTAAACTAACCATCGACGTAACGTGCAAAGATATAAGACTTGCTAACAGATAATAGCAACATTACGGATGAGACTCAGATGCAGATGCTTCTTCAATAGAGTTTCAGTATACCAGTTACAAAATTATCGCTTTCTGTGATAAATGTTTGTCGTACAATATACAAACCATATAACAAGATCGATGGCAATATCATTATGGAAAAACAATTCTGACGCTGGAGCGAAAACGTAACATTTGCAATTGGTGAGAATTTCTTGTTATTCTCACCACTATCAGTGAGATCCTTTCCATTATCACTGGTGAGCAGTGAGAAATGCACTCCTTCAGGTGAATCAAGTATGATAACATATACTAGCCAGTGAAAATAGAATTCTCAACGTGAGAAGGTATCATGCTCATTATTAGCTGCTGAAAATCAAGCTCATTATTAGCTGCTGAAAATCAACCAGACACGCTGTCGATTAGTTAGAATGAACCAGGCTGTCCGTTCAGGGGTGAGAAAAAACTAGATTTGTTACACGTTTGTGAACAACGTGTTTGGCTGATTCTTGCCAATGAATTATGAGTATGATACATTCTCACTATAAAATGACCTTTCTCACCATTCTCTCAGTGCAAGGTGAAAATTTCCAGTCTTAATTGTGAGAATCTGTTAACGTACTTTGTTTTCACCAAGGAGTGCATTTACCACTGCTTACCAGCGAAAATTAAAAGAATTCTCACTCAAATCGGTGACAAAAACGAAAGATTCTAACCAACTGCAAAAAAGTATCACGAACTCGCTCAAGTCTCGCAACTTTATTTTTCCTATTGTGTATATATAATTTACCATCCGATAACACATTTCAAAGGTATTATTAAAAAACATAAATTTGTGCAAGACAGCATTATGATATTTTTCTTTTTACACAGGACCTGTGTAGTTGTCAAATAAGACTCTACTGTGAGCATGTCGTGATAACATTTGTTTCGGGCAAAGGTTTTAATCACTTTGATATAATCGACGATGGGGATGGCAATGTATTGACAAAGAGCTACACCGAAGACGACTTGGGTGAGTTTTCGCGGAATTTGTTTCATCCTAGCGAACTGTTTGAAATATGTTGCTGTTTTATCTTGCCATGTTTTCTTTCCAGAAAGAGTAAGGCTTTTTCTTTTTTTTCCCAATGTCTTCGTGGTTCCTATACGTCATACTTTCACTTTTACATGGTTGCCTGTCACTGTACATGCAATTTTGCAAAGAACACGATTTAAACTAATTTGGGATAATTGGATTTCCACACTTGGCAAATTTCTCAAAAATGCTAGCTGCCATATAGCTGAATGTTGCAATATCGCAAATTACTCATAAAAGCAATTGTCTAATATAAAAAGAAAAGCAGAGGCGATATCATTTGTAGATTAAATCGACATTACTTCACCAGCCATTATCCCTAATTAGTTCCAATCGTATTAAAGGGAAGGACGTCTCTATAGTCAAAATTACTGGACGGAGAGTTTTACAACTGGTTTAAACTAACTATCGAGTCATATTACAGACGTATCCGGAAAGTTAAGATCGATGGCTCAAACCAATTGACTAATGTGTTTACTGTACAGGTTATCGTGAGAGCTTGTTGGTGTCAAAATTAAATAACATGTCGCTTTTTTCTGTATTTGCTTAAAGACAATAGTATACAAATCCAAACCCCGAACTGCAAACTACCCTAAGCTCAAAGAGTGGTACATTGAGAGGCAAAAAGTGCAATCTCCGTTGTTGAATAGTTATGTTAATAGTGCCAAACAATTTTCAGCCTAAATTATTTTGCACAAACATAGGTAAATCAGATAAATAGCTTTTTTTTGAACGCGATGTTCATTAAATAAGACGTGAGTGGCAATGAAAATTGCGGTATAATTTCCTTAATCGTTGCAGGTACGTTTACCTATGTAAATATTGGGAATTACGTATCGTATGAATGACATGTGTCCCTGAGTATAAAAAAACATCTTTTATGAAGCAATTATATGAATAAAGATTTTTCATTGAAGACTGTCATTATGTGTTCTACTTAGATGTTGTTTGGATGCGTGCAATCGACTTCTAGGCCTCCTCTTACAACTACCCTTATACCTATTAAGACATGATACCTCTTCTGTATCAGAAGTCTTCTTGTAAAGTGTATTTACATTACTAAAATGTCATTTACACAGACCAGGCCAAGAACCCCAGGATGGATAAAGTGATCAACTGTTCGGAGGCTATCACTGTTGAAGACATAAACAAGTTGCTTAGACGGCAAACACATAGCAGCAACGAAGATCTCCGAAAATGCCTCCAACATTGTATAACTCTTCTACATAGTGAAAGAGCTTGGGTAATTATGACAAATTAAATGCCATTCACTGTCATGTTGTATCCCTGGCTACCTAAATAAATACTCTTGCATGCATACTAACATTACATATTACACTTCTATCATTTAAAGCCCCAATAGCTGCTAATTTTAAGAATAATTATCATGATTTTATATTCAAACCAAAGTTGGTTCGTGTAAACGTGCAAACTGAAGGACGTGTATAGACGTACCACTGCTCGCTGATTTGAGCCATGCCTATGAGTTTTAACAGGCTGAATAATAAACGGTTGCCGCAGTCATAAAATGGCGCCCCCACGAAAAGTGTAAAACTCAGTATTTCCTGCACATACACATCGTGGTCGTAAAAGAAACAAGCATGATGCTATTTACTTAAATGCACCAAACATGATGGCCGACATTTTGTTGTTGTAATCTTTATTTTCTCTGTTATATGATTTTTTGAAAATGGCGGGAAATCTACAATAATGTGGAAACGTTTGAAATTACATGCCACTTTCCACACTTATAACAGTGTTACGCAATTTTTCAGTCTCTAATGGGTCCCATTAAAAGAAAGTTCTCGGGAAACTTGGGATATTTTGAGATCGGATTATTACACAGTTGCTGCTAATGGGGCAAAAATATTGAGCCAGCAGGCATCAATGTAAACAACTGTCCGTGCATTACATTACATGCATAATCATGCATACATGCATAATCATGCATGCAGAGAGAGAGAGAGAGAGAGAGAGAGAGAGAGAGAGAGAGAGAGAAGGAGAGAAGGAGAGAGATGGGCGGTTCATGACAAGGTCCGGGCATTGTCTTCAAATTTCGTCGAAAGAGTAGCCAAGAATGGTGCTATCATTTGACGTGCAGACTTAACCAGAAAATCAGAGGTGAACACGCGTCACTTCTACCTAAAGTATTGCACATGTACGTAATTGCTAATTTCTAATTACAACTAAGGGACCGGCCAGTTTCTTCGGTCTGGGGTGGATTATTTTTTGCCGACGTCAAAAACTGGCGAACCACCCTTTCCAACTTTCGAAAACAGGGTAACCCCCCCCCCCCTGCGCGCGACAAAGGTAAAACAACAGTCGGAATATTAATTCAATAATTCAGATATATAAGTGTGTGTGTGTGTGTGTGATTATACTTTTGGAGTATATTTTAAACATTCAGTCACTCTGTGTTTTAATGAAATTGTTGTCATGTCAGTTGTAAAATAAGAACTTAAAAGTGTCAATTCTCAAGTTTGAATACAGTATTTTGAATAACCTGTAAAATAATCGCAATCATACCAATCCATAATCCAATAACACTAGGTCAGAATTTGTAAGACAATAGTTGTAAACATAGACACAAAACAGCACAGAACAGACAGTACATAGACGGTACACAAACAAAGTAAATGTATTCAACACTTTTCTGCATAACCAGATGTCCAAAACTTTTGCAATAAAAAGTAAGAATTGTTAAATATTAGTGCATGATGCTTTCTAATGCTGAATTCTCATAGAGGAAAGAACAAAATTTCAGGAATTTGTCATGCTTTTCATATGAACTGCAAATTTCATAATGATTAGTACACTTTGCAAAACAAACTTTCAATTTACTAAAATCCAAATATTTCTGACATATATCTTTGATATATTAACGTACTGTGCCCAAAGGGAGCGCCGAAAAATGTTAACATCCAGATATCTGCGATATATATGTCTATATATATATATATATATATATATATATATATATATATATATATATATATATATATATATATATATATTAATATATATATATATATATTAAGGTTTCGCGTTTGGAGGGGCGCGCTGAAAAATGCAACTGAATGATTAAATTTGTGGTTTGCACGATGTATTTTAGGCAAGTATGAGCTCGTGTCGAAATTCAAAAACATACTGACCTTCCGTTGGGCATTTCAAAAACATGGTGACCCCTATCACCAAAGTCAAAAACAGGGTGACTCCCATAAATCAACCACCCCAGGCCGAAGAAACTGAACCCAGTCCCTAATACATGCACGCAAAGTAGGCGAGAGGCGAATCCACAAAAAGGGCCTTATTTTAGGAGTTTAATGTACCCACCTTACATACGGCAACATCATACATCATTTGAAAGCTTATTATCTCTACGTTAAGAAAATTTACGATGTGGAACTGTCAAGTGGGGCCATAACCTCCTAATTTGCATAATTAACAAGGGTACCCAATTTGCATAAATGCGATTTAATATTTATTATTTATTGTTAACTTCTCTAACGATACGTTTAAACTATCGAGTGATATATCAAATTAAAGGTCTTTCTATGTAAAATACAAAATGGATATTTAAAGAGATATTGAAATTGATTTCACTGAAATATGTTCATGTTTATATGGAAAACAATAGTTCTCCCTCTTGAATAACAATATTTTAAAAATTTTAACACATAAAGCCACAACACACAGCCACATCATATATCATTTGAAAGCTTATTATCTCTACTTCAAGAAATTGACAATTTAGAGCTACCAAATCGGGCCACAACCCCCTAATTTGCATAAATAACACACATACCCAATTTCCATAAATGCGATATATTATTATAAATTTATAGTTAGCCTCTCTAAACATACGTTTAAACTATCGAGAGACATATCAAATGAAAGGTAGTTGCATGTAGAATACAAAATAAATACCCAAAGAGATATTGAAATTGATTTCACTGAAATATTTTCATATTTATATTGAAAAAATATTTTCCCCTTTAGAATAACAATATATAAACATTTTTTACACATACAGCCACGTCATACGTCATTTGAAAGCTTATTATATCTACTTGAAGAAAATTGACAAAGTCGAGTTATCTAGGAAGGCCCTACCCCTTTTTGTGCATTATTTACACTGGTAAGCACTTTGCAGAAATGAGATATAAAATTCATTGTTAACTATTCTAAACATACTTTTACACTGTCGAGTGATATATGATATTTGGTAATGGTATTTGCATGTAAAACACAAAATTTATATCAAAAGTGATATTTAAAGTGATTTGACTGAAATATTTTCATATTTCTGTTAAAATATATGTTTCCTCTTTTGAATAATGGTATTTTTAAAAAAATAACTAATATATCAATGCAACCGCAAGCATTATGATGTGAAAAAGTGCATAGAACATGGCGAACAAGCAGCTAAAATTAGTTCTGAAATAATTACTTTTTTGTTGAATGTATGTTTTAAAACATATGAACACCTCTGTTTGTTTACAATATTATCCAATACCGATGTCTAGCTTTTATAGGTCAGGTTCTGATTCTTCGAATATGCCTTTTGTTTGGAGTATAATAAAGCCATTTACAGAATAAGGAAACTTTTTAGTGTTACTCCAGAATACCAACATTTTCTTGTAATGTCATATCCATGAAAACAGGATATATATAACATTCTGATTTTAACATATACGGTAAATGATTTGAACGCCAACATTATTTCGTAAAGATGTGTTGGGAAAATATCACCAATTACTATTAAGTGCAAACATAAAAAAGATCCACATGAACGACACTATTGTAGTTGTTGAAATGTAGTTCTGTAGCTGAAACAATGTGTCAGGGTAAGCTGCAGTCAAAGTAAAGGCATGATTCATGATCCAAATCATTCATGATTCATGATCCAAATCATTCATGTCATTTCCAGTAAATCTAGTAATTGTAGGAATTCATCCTCTTCTTCACCAGCATTGTCATGAGTAAAAGGGTTACCACAGTTATCGCTGCCTTGGTAGGAATAAAGATCTGTGCAGGAAAGATTAATTTGGCAGCAGACGCAATTGGTGACATGTAATAAGAGAAAGCAGCTCCACACATCGTTCATATCTTAGTTGTTCGAATTTTGTGTATGATATTGAGTATATTGTAAGTGTATATTATGTTATGTTTGGCCGTTTTATGTATAGTGTTGATTTGCCATGGCGAGACGTAGCCCTAATCTATGTGTCGTGCCCTCTATGAGTAGCAAGACTAATGTGACACTGCGATCCTTTGATGCTACCTTTCGTGAATAGAGTTGTCTTCATCAGTCCTTCATTTTATTTTGGTGAAACATGTGCACTGATTGAATGATTGTAGGTGTTACCAAAAGAGTTGTTCCACTGAAGTTCAGTTTGTTCAAGTACAAAAGCTATTATGTCTACTGTTCGTTCAGGCGGTATTTGTGTATGCTCATTTGAATCGGAGATCGGACTGTTGTAGGCTTTGTGAAGTTTGGCATCATCGTAACGCTTATATTTGCGTTTCTGATGTACGTGATTAGGCTACGCTCACAAATAACGATGAGGGGCGGAGGAATTTGGGTTGGATTCGAAAATTGTGGGAGATTGTAGAGGGGTACTTGGAGTTTTTGATCTGCATATAGGGGACCTGAAAATGTTTTGGTTCCCTTTTACTTTTTACGATTCCAAGGTTTTGAAAGTAATTTAATGAAAATTTAATAACATTTAAATGTCATCCTATTGTGCAAAGTTAGTAATAATTAAACAAGATTTAGAATCGTTTTGTCGCATTTCATTACTTTTATTTCGAAAATATCTTGTATTTTGTAATTGTCTTGTTGTTGCATGATTGTTCTAATGTATCGTAATGTTTCACGCTTAACAAGGCCCTTGAATGTTGCCATTTGGTTTCATTAAACGCAATGTATCTGTTCGTTTTGTGTGTGTTTTGCAGTCGAGAATGTTCTCTTTGTTGCACCGATGACCTTTATAGATAATGAGGTCTAACGATATGATTTCTTGAGAAGAGCTTTCGAAAATTTGAAAGTATGATGCATTTGTTTATGTTTGATATGAATTCACTAAGCACGTGTTGAGTTCCAATGAGAATCATACATCGTTTCTGAATCTCAGTCAGAGCGATATTTGTCCACTGTGTTGCTGAATTATTCTTTTTTTGTCTTGTGAAATGTAATGTCGGGAATTTCTGGTAAAACTGAAGATCCCGTACCGCACCCAAATACCTGACGGTAAAATTCACTGTTGACTTGAAAGTGTTGTTTTTCAAGATCATTTTCAGCATAGCTATCATGTATTATGTTGTTAGTTATTTGATTATGCAATCATTTGATGACCTTTCCTGATTTAATGCTCTGTCGACTGATTCCATTGCTTCATTGTGCTGTGTATTAGTGTACATTGAAACAATGTCTAGTGTTACCAATGTCGCATTGGCCGGAACTTTTATTGTCTCAATTTTCCGTATAAAATCGGTCGTATCTTTGATGTATGTTGTTTATTTCTTCACAATTTGTTTGAGAAAATAGTCGGTGAATTCTGATCTGTGAAAGGTTGGACTGTATCATCCACTTATAATTGGGCGGCCCACGAACTTTCCTCGTGGGCGTCATTTTGTTCACTTGTATTTTTAGCATGAGGTACCAACTTGTAACTGGTGCAAGTATTTTACTGCTAACTGGAATAATCGCCATGGCCAATTAACATTTTATATAAAACAGCCAAACATAATATATACTGACAATGTACACAATAACATACACAAAATGCAAACAACGAAGATATGAACGTTGTGTTGAGTTGCTTTTCCTTTATTATATAACAATAAATACGATAAATGAAATATGGTGCCTCCCGCCTACATATTCCACATAACTGAACTGAAAATACAGATGTAACACAGATGTAGTAACAAATGATGTCTCCATCAAAACAAGATTGCTAGAGAAATTGAAGCAAAAATTACATCAATAATAAAAAGGGCCATTCAACACACAGATATTTATAACAAGATTGGAACTAATTTGGGATAATTGGATGGTGAAGTAATGTCGGTTTAATTCGCAAATTTAAGCCCATGTGCTTTTCTTTTTTACTTGTTTTTAAGAGTAACTTGTAATATTTCAACACTCAACTATAGAGCACAAAACATGTTTTAGAAAATTTGCAAAATATGAAGACCCAATTATCCCGAATTAGTTCCAATTGGTTTTATGTATTCTTGTTGTTCAGCTATATGGGAATTAGACAGGAAAAGGTTCCAGTCTGCGTATCCATAATAAACAAAAAATCAATTGCAAAACAAATTCAGATATTTATCCCTATAACGTGAGCATTATTCCGACGTATTTACTACACAATATTTTGAATATTAAAAACGAGTCAAGATGTTTACGATTTAATTGAAAATATTCAATAAGAATATTTTGAATACATGTTTGGAGTTTATGATTCTATTCTACATGCAAATATCTATCATTTGATATATCACTTGATAGTTGAAAAGTAAGTTAAGAGTACTTAACAATGGATTTTTGTAATGTTATATCGCATTCATGCAAATTAGGTATCCGTGTGCATTATGCAAATTAAATAATAAAAGCCATATTTGTCAGCTGCATGTCGTCATTTTTCATGAGGCAGAGATAATAGTCTTTCACATAATGTTTGATGTGGTCGTGTGATGCGGTTCTATGTGTTAGAATTATTAAAATATCGTTATTCAAAAGGGGAAAGTATATTGTTCTGCGTTAGTACGAAAACATTTTAGTAAAATCATTTTAATATCTCTTTGGATATCCATTTTGTATTCTCTATGCAAATACCTTTCATTTGATATATCACTCGATAGTTGAAAGTATGTTTATAGTTATTAATAAATTTCTAATTTTATATCGCATTTATGCAAATCGGGTACCCATGTAAATTATGCAAATTAAGGGTCACGTCCGTACTTGACAGCTCAACATTGTCAATTTTCTTGAAGTAGAGATAGTAAGCTTTCAAATGACGTATGATGATGCTGTACGATTTGGCTTTTTGTATTAATTTTTTTTAAATTTTGTTATTGAAAAGGGGAAAATATTTTTTCAATATAAATATGACAATATTTCTGTGAAATGAATTTGAATATCTTTTTGATGTCTGTTTAGTATTCTACATGATAAATACTTTCATTTGATATATCACTCGATAGTTTAAAAGTATGTTTCGAGTAGTGAATAATAAATATCTAATATTATATCGGATTTATGCAAATTTGGTACTCGTCGGATTCATGCAAATAAGGGGCTACGGCCGTACTTGACAGCTAAATGTTGTCTATTTTCTTCAAGTAGAGATAGTAAGCTTTCAAATGATTTATAATGTGTCTGTATGACGTGGCTCTATGTTTTGAAATTTCTAAAATATTGTTATTCAAAAGGGGAAAATATTTTTTCAATATAATTTATGAATATATTTCAGTAAAACCATTTTAAATATCTTTTTGGATATCAATTTTGTATTTTACATGCAAATACCTTTCATTTGATATATCACTCGATAGTTTAAAAGTATGTTTAGAGTAGTTAACAACGAATTTCCTAATTTTATATCACATTTATGTAAATTGGGTACCCATGTGAATTATGCAAATTAGGGGGTTATGGCCCTACTTGGCAGCTCCACATCGTCAATTTTCTTGAAGTAGAGATAATAAGCTTTCAAATGATGTATGATGTGGCTGTATGTAAGGTTGGTACATTAAGTGTAAAAAATAGGTGAGCCTGCCGCTCGCCTAAAGACAGTCATGTTTAAGCACAGAGTAATATCAGACAGAGTGGCAACAGCTATTGTTTAAGGCGTGAAGCGGTTACGTAAGCAATCCATGTTTGCCTCGCCTCACGAAGCTCTTGGCTCTC
>LD344526.1:0-22691 GCA_001465055.1 Ptychodera flava | reverse complement strand
GATAAAAATCACCCTTAAAATAAAAAAATGTAGATTGCATCATAATGTGAATATATCACATTCTGGTAATCCCTCATATCTTAAAATGTCTGAAATGTCTTTAATGTATTAAAAATACAGTTTTAAATTTCTGCATAATTTGAACAATCTGAAAAAGGCTATCAGTAGAGATCTATGTCCTAAATATAAAGCTGTTCACTTAGCAGTTTTGAAAAAGATTTTTTAAAGAACTTTTGACCAAAAATGACGAAAATTGCCATGAAATATATAAAATTGAATATTTCATCACAACTAGCACAAATTTGACTAGGATCATTCTTAGGGACATGTTTAACAAATATTGAAGACGTCAGTAAAAGAGAAGAAGATTTTTGCCAAAAATAGCAAAATTAGCCTCAAAAATATAAATTCGCATAGTTCATCATAATTTGAACATATGTGATTAGGGTAATCCCTGGGGACCTGTAATCCAAATATTAAAGGATGTCATGCTATTTTAAAGAAAAACCTTGGGATGTACAAATTTTAGGACAATGCTACACATCCACCTATTTAGCTGACGGCAAAGCTAAAAACCAGTTGCTAAGAACAAGGGAAGTGTTAAGGTACAATACAAAATTCTCTAAGGTTTGGTAGCATGCTATGATTAACTAAATTTTATAAGGGCATAAGCTTCCAAAGACATGAAGTCTCCTTTATCAGATGCAAGGGGGAATGAAAAATTGAAGCAGAAAGTGACAGAAAATTCAGTGAGAAAATTCAGTAATTAAGAGTGGACATTTTTACCCTGAATTTTCCGTCGCTTTCAGCTTTAATTTTTCATTCCACCCTTGCATCTGATAAAGGAGACTACACGTCTGTGAAAGCTTATTCTCCGGCAACATGTAGTTGATCATAGCATGCTACCAAAGCTTAGATTAA
Source organism: Ptychodera flava (assembly GCA_001465055.1). NCBI lineage: Eukaryota > Metazoa > Hemichordata > Enteropneusta > Ptychoderidae > Ptychodera > Ptychodera flava. The sequence continues at coordinate 21,770 of LD344526.1, read as the reverse complement.
TTCAGAAAAAAAAATACAGAAACTTATCAAAATTCAGTTACTGACCCTTGGAAGTTTAAATCTACATTAGAGATGAACTGAGGTTCTCAAGCTTGTTTCCAGACAGCTACCTGTACACTCATCTTCTTCATTATCTGTACCACGTGCACTAGCTTCTGTAACAACTCTTCGATTTTCATTTAAATCCAACTTTTTACATCCTGAAAATAATGCAACAATAGGTAATATGGCGAGATGAGACTTTAAATGAAAGACAAGAGACTGATTAGGTTAAGGAAAAGGGGAGACTTTCATATACAGTGCCTCTTTTCAATACTGTTACAAAATATTGGTTTCTTGTTGTCATCAATTGATTAAAATAAAAAAGCCAAACTCTCATATGCTGAAACAATACGTTGTATACTCTATGATGTTTAACTGATTTTTTACATGCGATTGTCTCTACTAAAAGACATCAGCTGTGATTACGCTGCGGTACCACGCAAGGCGTATCGATCGCGCTCAGGTCAAGAGTTATGGCTTAAGTTGGTGTTACGATGACCCTTGACCCGAGTGAGATCGATCGATAGGCCATGGCCAAAAGTACCATCGCGTATAACAGCTTGTTGTTGGTATACCAGCCACTGAAAGAAAAAAGGTTTCTTCACGTAGTTAAGCTATTTCAAAGTACAATTCGATTAATTTCGAAGGATATTAATACAGATGCTTCAAAATCTAACACCTTTTACTATTTTGGAGAGAAAACTTACCCTTTCTGGTCATGTTTCCGCACGATCACGACTTCAGGGTGCGCTTACAAGAAAAATGTCGCAACTTCCGTTTTGATGCATCATGGGATAGGAAAAAGCACCAAACTTGAACACCAAGTGTTTAGAAATAGAACGCCTCTTGCACGCCGATGTTAAAATTAAAACGTTCATGGTGGTTTTCTGATTTTATTTTCAAATTTTCAAAATTTCAACACGTAATAAACGTGTAAAATTATTTTGTATACTTTCTTTTAGAAAAAAACATGCTTTCAGCAATAGTAGACCGGAAATATTTTTCACTTAGTGGGAAATTCGTCACACCAAAATCCGTGTACGTTTGCCGGACAGCGAGGCAGTAGTAAATTGAATATACCATTGTAAAGTAAAAAACACAAAAGACTATTAATTGTTTCACAGTATTGTAAAATTTCTGTGATGCTGAGTTTTTGAACACTTGAAGGAGATGGTTGTTAACACATAGTGTTCAGGTTTAGAACATCATTGTTAATAATATGAACAGTAGTGCTAACAATATGAACACTAGCCGTTCAAATTTGAACACCGACACGTACATTTTCAACGCGTAAAGACGCGTCTAGCGTCCGCTATTTTTACAGTGTACCGTGGCACGCAAATTCATCCTAGTAAGATACTTGCCATCAAGGGACAAAGCTCAGTGCACATGTACGAATATTTGAAAGGTTTCGCTCTAATTAAATTCTTAAATCATTTACATCTTATCACTTCATTATGCCAATGACAGTACACGTATCCCTGTGGCTGTCAGCAGTCGAATGAATAAATGAATGAATAAATGGATGGATAAAAGGGAGGAATAAATAATTTGTAAATTAAATAATTAAATAAACAAACGCCATTGCCATGAGAAGTGTAGCACCAAACAGTGACTTCAACTAATATGTATTCAGAATATATTGAGATAAAAGACTGAATATGACTACATTTCTACTAGTGGTTTATGAAATTTCTTACGATGTCCACATCGATATTCTTAACAAAAACACAACTAGCAATTTACTTTGCTTTTTGAATACAATTTGTCTCGGAAAAAATGTTCGAAGTCTCAAATTTTGACAATATTGTCGTCGCACACCGTTTTTTGGGGGGCTCTTTGTGAAGCTCATGAAGTTAAGTTTCACAAGGTTTTTGTGAAAATCGAAATCGCACGGAGGCCATAAATTGACTTCTCGACTTTGTACGAGAATGGTTTAAAAAAAAGTTTTTTGTAGGAAAGGTTTAGCAAATTTTGAATATCTGTGTACTTCCTTCAGATTAGATTTGAAAACTTTCGATATAGTAGAGACGAGTACCGCATTGGAATGAATTGTATTATACTACGTTGGAAATATTGTATTAATAATATTTTTACAAGAAAATGGAAATGTCTAAGAGATGCGTAATTATGCTGTTCATTCCATTTCACATCGGAATATACATCACCATGTCGGTACTGGTCGCAGTCTGTTGTGGCCTGAAGCACTTTTCTCTCTGTTTTACAGTGGGTTTACTCGGTAAGTAATATTTTATATATAAACCCCGAACAAGCTGTGCTTTAAAAGGAATCTGTTCATCCTAATGACTTAGCACTCCCCCAAACAAACTTGTCCTTAACTGTCTACCATCAACAAACGTCGTAGATTATTGGATGTGAGTGTTATTCAGGTATTTACCTCCTGCTCTTTTTTTCACGCTGCCTGATACTTGTAACATATCAAATTCTTTAATTTCCATGATGAGCTAAATGACTTTGTATCGGCTACCACAAAATATTTTGTTTGCAGGAAGCCATATAATATCTATTTTTCAAAATGCAAAATTATCCAAAGCTAAAGAACTCAAGACACACTGTTATCATGATTTGTTAGGGACCCTGGATAATATGTGTTTAAGCGCATTCACCTGTGATATCAAACACTATTCCTCCTGTAAACGAATGTTTTGAAATTTTGTAGATCCGAAGTTAAAATCATCATTTATATTCTCCCGACAAGATAATTGCTTGCAAGATGTTGATGCTTAATGTGGGTCCAAGCATAGATCCTGATTTTTAGAGTCTATCCTAAATCTGCTGACACACTGACCTAAAATCGTTCGAAAATCAAAACCTGAATAGAGCATAAGTAAAGCGCATATAGACTTTATTTGGTGTAATAGTACGTACTCGATGGTATGATTTCCGAATAGACCTAAGCTAGGCCCAACCCGTGAAACCAATGCAATGAGTTCGTTTGTCATGGTCGTGTTTACTTATCAACGGCCCCTTTCCCTAGACTCCCTAGAGCTAGGGCTTATATATAACCGAAAATATTCTACTAGAGCTATAAAAATATGCTACCGATAATTGTGGAATTTCCAACCTTTGTTCCTTTGTTTTAAATCGCTGATGTTGTTCATTTCTAGCCTATAAGAACAAGGAGGGTCCGTTTGATCTGCGGCTCAGCTCAGCGGATGATAAATTCAAAGTCCAGCAGTTACCTGTCAAAAGCAATTATCTTCTGATGTGGCAATTAGATATGTAGTAGCGTTTACCTTTAATTCATATGCAACTTTTGACAGAACATTTCACCCTGATAAAGTTCGTAAGAATATCGCTGATTGGCCCTTTTCCCTTGCATGTCACAGCACTCTTGCTTGGAGATTGCACTGCCGCCAGTGGCATCATGTGTGTAAAGATAGGAAGCACTAGATCGAGCACTCCGTTCTCTGAACACTGAAAAGTTAGTTTTATCTATCTACTTATCTATTTATCAATTTATTTACATATCTACAATCGTATATGTATGTGTATCAGTATATATACAGTAAATATATACATGATATATAATATACATATTATATATACATATGTGTGTGTGTGTGTGTGTGTGTGTGTGTGTGTGTGTGTGTAATGTGTTTGTCTGCGTGTGTGCGTAAACAACATGAGGATGATATGTGCAAAATTCCATGAGGGGCGCATAAGATTTCAATAACTTCATTTGTACCCAAATCGTTCCAAACATCCGGCAGCGTTACATATCTATTTGAATTTTTTCGAATACAATGTATTCTGATCTCTGAATCCTCGTTCATGGCGTTAGTGGTTGTACTGGCTTACACAGTAGCAAAGGTCAGCGTGGAATTATTTTTGAATGATCAGATGATCTGTGGTTCTGCTGGGAGTGCGCTGTTCATTTTCGCCATCTTATATTTACTGTTCACTTTCCTTGTGATTCCAAGTCTCTTCCTGGTGGTAAGTTGATGAAACAGGATCTCTTGTTAGAGTTTACAAGTATAAAGGGAATTTTCTAGATGAAATATATCGTCTACCTTGCTTGGATTACAAAGTTTAATGTGATAGGAAATTTTGTTCAAAGTATGCAGTTTGAAAAAATTGTAAGCTTGTAAAGTCGGAAGTACTATGTTCACATTTGTATCGATTTGCTTATATCAGACCTACAAATAACAATTTTGCTAAAATGGGAACGACTCAGAATGATGAATAAATCGAAGATGGTCAGCATGGACTTCCAACTACCTGAAGAGAAAAATATGTTTACGTCATATGGTTTTTCAACATTATGGTCATTCATGTTTGTTATCCAATTGATGTCAGTTAAAGGCGTGTATTGTAAGACCAGTATATATATATATATATATATATATATATATATATATATATATATTCCCGTAAAACGTTGCGTTGCGATTTACTGAGACTTTCAGTTGAAGGTAGCATCATCTTTAATATATGCTCTACATAATTATATTTACTATTTAGACACTTTCAAGCGATAAGAAAATCGGGTTCAATAAAATAATCATCATGACAGTACCACGTTTGATGCGGAAAGGTTAAAACTTTGCGGCCACCAAGTAACGGACGTGAATTCGTGTGATATATAGACTAAGTATATAACAATGCATCGGTGATTAAAAATCAAATTGTAATCATGGCAATTATACATATCTATCACCTAAAATGGACTGTTAACGTTTTGATTAAAATCTTCGTAAAATTTGTTTTTTCAGCTAAGTCACTTACGAAACAGCCGTGTAAGTAATGAACAAGCTCATGGAACCAATGACGTCAAGCTCTGACACTGCGATTACAAATCAAGAAAAAGTTCCTCTAATGAAGCATCTTGCTAAGAAGACTTTGAACGTTCATATATAATATTTATTTGCTAGGAAAGTTGTAAAATGAGAATACAATATTCGCCTGTAGGGAAATCGCTTCTTTATAGCAGCTGGATAGAGTTAACAGACTTTTTGTGTGAAATTAAAGTGTTTTTTCGTTTTTGCACAGTGTGGGACGTTTAAAATATTACATGCAATAGCCACTTTAACAAGTTTGCAGCAGTTTTGTCACCAAAACAGAGCTCAAACGTCTCTCACTTTCTTCCGCACTTGTTTAGGTGAATTGAAGGGCACGGCAGGAAATCTTCGACCAGAGTCTTAGGTATTTTTATTCTCACACTCCTGGCCGCTGCGAATGTGGGATCGACTGTGTGGGAAAAATCGATCCAACACTCTCAGAAATCATCCAACACTTTGCAATGTACATTACACGAGCTCTGATTGGGTGATAAACAGCCTTTTGTTCCACGCGCATTAACTGAGCAGATCAGAGTACAGTGACAGCCGACAGCGCGCGGCCTTGTCACGATTACGGGCTCGTGTGAGATAAAATATCCCCAACTCGTGTGAGCAATCTGATCCCGGGTCCGCGGAGGTATGAGATTATATCATTTTTTGGTCGAGCTCGACAACAATTCTGAAGCATAGTTGAACATCATTTACAGGATTCATCGATTTATAGCGACGTTTTCATTTACATTCTTTGAGCGGTAACCTTTAATGTGATTCCAATTATATTTGGTTTCGTCCGGGTGTTTAAAGAGGCACTGCCACTTGGTAACATTTTTAAAATGCATTTTTAATGCCAACGGTCGATATTTGACGTGGCGACTGCGCGCGAATCGCGAGATATCGATAAAAACATGTCATTTCCCAAGCGTATTTTTCACAACCCGAAGTTTTACGATCATTTCTGATTATGACCCGAAATCCCCCGAAGGTTTGTTGTTGTGCTGATTGACGATATTCTAGGGAGTCCATAATAAGTTCGAACGTCGCAATTTTACCTCCCACTGCGAAGACTTTATATACAGCATTATGCCTTCACTTCAGGTAAGTTTTTTTAAAACGTCCCCTTAGATTTTGTCGTTTTCATTATTCTCAGTCAGTTCTATTATATTTTTAACCAATACCAGATGCCGAACGTTCGATGTTCGGAAGCTGAATTTAGGTGGGCCACCGGAATTCAAACTTTTACTTTTTTGAGGACATGTTTTATCGATATCTCGTGATCCGCGCGCAGTCGCAACGTCAAATATCGACCGTTGGCATTAAAAATGTGTTTTAAAAATGTTACCAAGTGGGAATGCCACTTTAATATGGCATTCCAGCTACTCGAAACCATGACAAAGTGCACGTTGTTTAACTTGGTCTTACCTGTATATGTCTTGTGTCCGATGAATGGTCTTACCTGTATTGTCACGTTAGCTCTGAGCAGAATTCATTTGTCGACATTACATATTGCACAAAAAGTATTACGTTGACATGTTATTATACATTTGCTATCAGAATGTTAAAATACTACCTGCACTAAATAACCCGTTCATAGCTTTAGTCCTCTCCAGGCGCAGGCGCTTTCAGTGCAGTATGCAGGTGCCTCTCACTTTGGATGGGTTCAAGGGATCTATGACGTTGGACTTCATACTTGCCTTGCATTCTAATCCTGTAGTGTCTCATGATGCAAGGTGCGCGTCCTTGATCTTTGTCAAACAAGCTTTTCAATCTCATTTGGATCCCTAGTTACGATAGTAATATGGGTAGTAGTAAAGTTATAACGGCAGCAACGCATGAATTCGGATTATATTAGCATGGTATCTGTAAATAACCTCAATGAAGAATGGGAAAGTGTACCTTTTAAGGACCAATACTTATAAACACTCTATCAAGATTTACTGGACTTGTCCCTTAGTATTATGTTACAAGACGTACCACTGATACGTCGAACAGCAATCTGTTGTATCGTACTATATAGCACAGATAGATATGAAAAATACTTGGATTAAATACTTCAGAACAAATTCTTTTATTTATAGCGATAATAAGTCAATTCTTGAATGTCGAAACTCTTTTCAAGTTTTCCAAATCTCTGGTACAATCTTTCACATCGTATGCATCGTGCCTGAAGTATGTAACACGAAAATTCTTATTGCCAGAAGTGTTTCTGGGTCTATCTAACCCAATGATTGCCGAAGTCGATTTTTGCCTCCAATGTAAAATATAACCTAGCTATTTTTTTCATATCAGGACAATTTTTTTTAGATTTTTCGTGAAATTTAGATCAAAAAAATGTAGTCCATGAAAATTTATTTAAATGAGATCAAAGGATCAAAAATGACCAAAAAATTACATCAATTGGTAAAATGCTGTAAAAACTAGTGCACTGAAGGCGTTGCGTATGCAATCGTGAGCAGAATAAACTGAGACCATATATTTTACAGACAGCTTTGGCGTTGATATCCAGTTTTGCATTGTTTTCTTGAAATGACAGATCTATATAAAGCTGAGAAACGGTTAAATCCCTCTCCAAAAGCAAGCACTTCTTCCATCCTTATTGCCCTCTTGAGCTCACAAGCGTCATTCTACTATGAGTGGTATATCTATTACAATGGGGAGCGGCGCAGATTTGACGTTGAAGTAGAGCAGGATATCGATAAGGATGTAGTATATATTACCTACTTTGCTCCTAAATGTACACCACTTCTTTCAAATATTTTTTTCACTAGCGGCAGGTTGCCAAAGACAAAAATAATAAACACTACACAAACTCTCATTACACTGAACAGCCAGTTTCCTATCTAATTACAGCTGTTCACTAAATAATGAAATCTTAGAACGCATTAAAAATTACAATGACCCAGATACAGGCACACAAACATGACACTTTGACTTAGAACAATTGACCAGTGTTTCTTACACTACAGTTTTTGATTTGATGTTATCTGCATGCCCGACTTTTTATTTTAGATTTCATTAATATTAGTAGTATGTGTTGACTTTATTCTGACCCATTCTGTGTACTAAAGTTCTTATGTCCCTATACTACGGCTAATCGGCTAAGTTTATTCAACATTAACCTCATGCAGAGTCAGTCGCCTGTGATGTGACAGCAAGCCTTCGTGAACTTTCTACAATCAAGTAATATTTTCTGGTTGTTTTGTCACCATACTTGGACTTTGGTAGGTTCCTATTCACTATTTATACCCAACATGACGTGTTTGCGCGACTGCATGTGTCTGGGCTTTGTAATTTCCAATGTGTTTTCCCATTAGCGATACTAGAGGGCGCATGTCACTAACTGCAGCCACCCATTTGAAAGTGCTTTCCAAAGATTGAACAGTTTGCAGTTTCCAGCAACTACCTGTTCTTCACTTTTGGCCCGACCTTACATGATGATGTTCTCCGTCAACTTATGCAAGTTTTATCCCACCATTTCATCGAGAACCTGAGATTTCAGTGATGGTTCTGTTTCCTTCGACTATACTGCTATTGCATCTAGTTGTGGGCCTACATATTTCAGTGAACCAGTGTGAAGGTGACACTCGAGTTTGCATATCAATTTCAGTGTTGTCCTTAGAAGCCGGGTGCCGGGTAAATAACCCGGCTGTTTTGCATCTTTTCCCGGCTACTTTTAACGTCATTAGATTATTTTTATAGACCTGTAATTTCGGGATTGCACTGCCAGCTGTTAGACGGCACACGTACGATTAGCAGTTTCGCGACCCCTTTCCCCGCATGGAACTGCACAAACATAAAACAGTTTCTAAATAACCGTTAACTTTGTGGCTAGCTCTTTGAGCCCGATCTTTTATTTGTTAAATAGTGTGATTGGCTGATGGACGCGCCTATGGTGATGTCTTTGTTACGAGCAGTGTAATTGGTTTGATTAGTATGAAGGTCATCTTAGGTCATTTTAACGATGGTGTCAAAAAGAAATGTGGCGTCGGCCACTGCACTGGCACCTTGCCGATGGAATATTTTTTCCCGAAGAAAGCCCGTTCGAAAGGTATACTTGATTCCAAAAATATATTCAGTTTATGTATGAAAAACTTCAATTTCGCTGAATTTGCGAGAAAAAAGCGTCGAAAAGATGTGATTTTGATCGACGATTCGAAGTTCATGAGACTGCAGCTTGTTTTCCGCCGCCGCGCTGGCTGCCAATTTCACGGTCACTACGAGATCTTCTCAACAAATCAAGTAATTCTCAGAGCAATACCGACGCATTTTCTAGATTAAAAAAAAACGAGCTAGAACTGTTTTTTTTAGAAGCAACTGTTTATTTGAATGTGTATTTTTTTCATTGATTATTTTTACGTACTAGAATCCACGGTCACAGGCATGTGTGTTGCCGACCGTTGCCGACCGGCGCATCATCGTCAAGGTTCACGGCTTCACCGTGGCGCTGATCCCCTGTTGCTTAAGACAACAGGACAATACGTCGTGGATTCCAGCATGGGTTCAATTTCTCTGCGCCTCTCCATGTTGGGTTGCCCGATAGTGTATTTCGATGGACCCTCTGAATAATTTTTTTCACGGACTCGTGGAGCAAATTTGAAAGAAAAATAGAGTTGTTTCCTTCCGACACCATGCTGCTTTGATCAAATTTGGGGACAGCGATGATCGTGCGCGGTTTGCATTTAATTTGTTGCAACATTTCTGTCAATCACTCACTTTGTGTCATAAGTTTCAGAAACTATCGCTCGCCTGAAAATTAGCAACGTAGTAAATTCATAGGCACAGCTGACATGGTAACGTGCCTCTGACTCGACGATGCCGATTTTTCAGACTACACTCGGAGAATCCGAAACTTTCCACACGAAATGAGTGATTGACAGAAATGTTGCAACAAATATAATGTCAAGCGGGCACTCATCTCGTCTAGTTGTCGCCTAAGCTCAGTCGCGGAGAGTGCTTTCGCAAACATTTTACTATTATCGTTTGCGTATAGAAAACTCATAACAATGAAAAAATGCGTAGAGACTCAATCCAATGCGTAATATTATTATGCATTGGATCGACTCTCTAAGCATTATTTCATTGTTATGAGTTTTCTATATATGCATTTTTTTCGTAAATGCGAACACTGTTACAGTGAATTATCTTACCAATGTTTTTCTTAACAAAAGCGAATGTGTTTTGATTAGAATAGAATGAGTTTGATGGTTTTGGGGAAACAACTATGTGATAATGAAGAATGGGAAATGAGCAATGAAATGAGCAGACAGTGGGTGATTTAAGATTTAATGTTACATCTTCACTGCAAATAAAACCATAAGTGTGTCATAAATAATACAAACAAAACAAAATCATGTTTGTTTGTTTTGTTGTGTGTGAGCCACGTCTAAGACACACAACAAAAGTACTGTTTCAGTCTCAGCTAAATGTCACCTCAGATGCCACCAGAGAACACCATTTCCACTCCAAAATTTCATTTTTCGCCTTGCGACAGGGGGGACACCCCCCTCTCGCACTTCCCCCCCCCCTCGGTCGCTTCGCTCCCTCACAGTCAACCCGTCTACTTTCTGAAATTACCCGGCTACTTTTAAATGTAAGGACAACACTGCAATTTACTTCTCCCTGACAGATGCATCAGAGTTATGCCCTTTGAAAGGAAATCACTCTACACCTGTTTTACCAGTTATGCCAATACAGTATAGAAGGTCAAGTTCACTAGATCTGAAACATTCTGCTTGTAAGAAACTCAGTGTAAGAAACAGAGGCGTAAGTCCAAATTTGAAATTCACCGACAAAGTTACCGTGATTCCTGCAAAAATATCAATGCCCTCATTCGAAACGCCAAAGTAAACTATTACAAAGATTTATCGAAAAGAATGCTCATGGCCAGAAGTCTCTTTTCAAAATTTTATCAATTTCATCGTCACCAAATAATAATTTGCTTCCGCCCCATACATCTGCATTGGAATTAAGTTACCGTTTCAGTGACTTTTTCACTATAAAGATCACAGACATCCGCTCAAGCCTAGATGCTCGAAGCTCATCTGATAATTTTAGTGATATGGAAGTCATTTCTCGAGTACCCTTTTACCATTTCCAACCAATATCAGAGGAGAAAATCTCTGTGCTCATCAAGGATTCGCCGAATAAAACATGCAGTTTGGATCTATTTCCAACATCATTTGTCAAGCTGTGTCTTGATAAGCTACTCCTGATTATCACATGGATTGTTAATCTGTCACTGGAATCTGGCTTTTTACCCGGTACCCCATTCTTTGAAGTCTGCAGTCGTCAGGCTGCTCATAAAGAAACCAACCCTGGATCCAGAAATTCTCAAAACTTCCGTCCAATCTCCAATCTACCTTTTCTGTCGAAGGTAATTGAAAAGGTCATTGCTGCTCAGCTCAAAGACTTCTTGAACCAAAACAATCTACTCGATCCACTTCAATGCCTACAGACAATATCATAGTACTTAAATAGCACTCCTCCTTGTTCATAACGACATTCTCACTGCTCTTGACTCTGGACAAATTGTTTTACTGGTTCTATTGGATCTGTCTGCAGCTTTTGATACCATTGATCACGACATACTTTTGCAGCGTTTATCAAATCTTGGAATCAAATCTTCTCCTCTTCAATGGCTTCGTTCATATCTCACAGACAGATCCCAGTCAGTTACATTAAATGGACAAAGATCACTGCCTCAAATGCTGCGATACGGAGTTCCTCAGGGGTCTGTTCTTAGACCTCTCTTGTTTCTAATCTACATATCACCACTCGGACAGCTCATCCACCGCCATAAACGCCAGTTCCATCAATTCGCTGATGACAATCAGCTGTACGTGTCTTTCAAGAAATCCAATACCACGTCTGCCGTATCTTCTGTTGAAGAAACTGTCAATGATATTATGAGCTGGATGACAAAAAAAGCTGAAGTTAAACAACTCTAATTTAAAACGGAGGTCATTTTAATTCGATCTAAATTTGACCATTCGCCAGCGCCTTTCACTGACATTAACATCTGTTCCAGTGTTATTGAAACCACTTCATCTGCGAGGAACATTGGTGTAATATTTGATGACAACCATACATTCCAACAACATATTGGTGCCACTTGCAGTGCTATTCACTTCCTCCTTCGCAAAATTGGTCGTATCAGAAAGTACTTGTCCTGAGATTCCTGAGCCACCCTCGTCCACGTCGTTTTATTTTCAAAGCTTCACTACTGCAATGCTCTACTATATGGCTTACCCGATACACAATTACAGCGGTTACAACGTGCCCAAAACACAGCAGCTAGAATTGTTACAAAGACCAGGAAATCCGACCACATTACCCCCATACTTATGCAACTTCACTGGCTTCCAGTACATCATCGCATTGTATACAAACTTTTGCTGATTACTTACAAAGCCCTAAATGGACAAGCTCCACAATATCTCAGGAATTTAATGACACCTTGTGCCTCATCACGTGTTCTTCGTTCATCTGATAAATGCCTTCTGCAGACACCTAGATAGAATCTGACTACCTATGGTCGCCGCGCCGCTCCTTCTCTGTATCAGCTCCTGTCCTTTAGAACTCTTTGCCCCTGGACATAAAAACCTCTCCTAATGTCAACATTTTCAAAAGACGCTTAAAAACTTACATCTTCCAGAGAGCATTTTCATTGTAACTCTAAGCGCCACTGAGCATTGTTTAACTTTGGATATTAGGCGCTATACAAATTTTCTAGATCGATAGATAGATAGATAGCGCCCTCACAGTCGAAAATGGATGTTTGATATATGAAGTGGCAACTTTTTGCAACGATTTGGAAAATAAGAGAGTGAGATTTTGAGTACGCTAAATGTTTCTCCACAAGAGACTGCATATTGTCTCAAATTTCTTAGTTTATATATTTTTTATTTTTACCATCACAATAATGATGAGGGTTCATTAGTCTGCATTCACAAACACATTTGGATGGGACGGGAGAAGTAAGCGGGAGAGGATTTTACAATATCAAGGATATGTTGGAGCATTTGAAGGGATTTGGAGACTTAAAGGGGGACTCGAAACGGAACTGTCTCTGATTGATATGAAATGTGTGTTGGGTTGTCTCTTCAACAAAAAGTAAAAAAAAATGAATTGCATAGATAAACACATTCACATTTATCGTTAGGAATACATACACAAACATACAAGCTACACAGGCTGACACGAACAGAAGTACTGAAATACAGTCCTCTTAAGTGCACGTCTTAAGGGCAGTACGTTACTCGCTACTATAATTAAAAGATAAACATTTTAACAAGATTAACAAGAACTTAACTATTAAGCAGTTGTAACAAAAAAACGATTGCACATCTAGAATCGTCACACAAGGCTAAAATTATTCAACGTTCAAATGTTTACGACCTCATACTAGTATTGGTTTAGCCAAACAAAACGCTACGTGCCATTTTATTAGAACGACACTGACGCGTGTGTGTCGACCAATATAAAGATAATACTGCGTAAATTAATTCTTTGGAGAATAATAATATTGAAGTATCTAACTATCTCACAATCAGAGCCTTTAAATTTTTAAAATCCGAGACCATAAAATACGTACCAGTCGAAATGCAGGTAGCTGTCATAGAGGGCGCTTATTAAGCAAAGGTCACGTGATTAATTTCAAAGTGGCAGCCCCTCTCATGAAAATCCAATCGTGCAGGAATCAGGCAGTGTATCTTCAATATCCAAGAGTTTTATATCAAAATTATGGATGGATTGAAGAAACTAGTGCATTGACTCTATCCAGTTCAAATTTTGTGTCTTCATAAGGTCAGATAATTATGCTAGTAGTTTTTTCTCGGATCGTACTATTGTTTGTTTAGTCAAGAAAATTATCATTTTCATAGTACGTAGACCAATATTTCCAAAATTACGGGTTGTCTCAAAAAATCTCTTTGGCGAAACCCGAGATAATTTCCTAAGCTGTAACACTCAGAAATTTGAGGTTTCATAGAGCTTTTATAAAAATTTGCTGCACATCTTGGTGAACCATGTACACGAAGTGTAAATGTATACTGTCTATGTATACTGTACATGTGTACTACGTTAGTCAAACAGTACCGATACGCGGTAGGCTCCTCACACTTCGACCGTTGATATCACGTAAGACAAAAAAAAATTGCCATGATAATGTAAGAATTCCTTCCTTACTTTCTAAATAAATATCTGAATCATATTTTACATGCTGAAATATTGTCATAATTTTCTGTATGGGGATGATTTCCATGTAGCTCACCCCATTTAATATTGTGCAGCACAATTATGAGCCAATAATAACAAATTGTTATCATATAGTCCAACATACATTAAATATCCTCGGAATTCCAATCTGAGCTATAGTCTATTTCAGATTCCCCTTCAATTTCCAAAGACTGCTCATCAGTCACTTCCATATTATCAACCAATGAATCTGTGTCATCATCAACTATTACATCCTCATTAGTGCTAAAAACAACCGCTTCAAAATTGTCATCATCTTCTTCTGCTTCATCTAAAGCTAACTGATATTCATCACTTGTAGTGTCAACTGCAGTGGGTTGATTTGGCAAGTTTTCACACGACAGGCACTTACAGCCAGGTCCACAAACACTTTCAGATTTCACACATTATAGCACCTATTGGTACATTTAGATTTTAACATTTGCATCCAGTTGTCCAAATTTCAACGTTTTTCTTAACCTTTTCAAAGTTCTCATTAGAGTCCCAAATAACTTCTAATTTTCCATTCTCAACTTTCCATCCAAACTCAGTTATTGAGGGTATTTGTACATCATCTACTCTTGCATTTGCCCACAAATAGGATACCCAACATGACCGTTTCCAGTGATATTTCAATGCCTCATTTGATGGTAAGAATCCAACTTCAGAGTCTGTACTGCGGCATTTTGTAATATGACGTATTTTGTAACAACTTACGCAAAATGTAATAAGGGTATCAGCATTTTGTAATAAAATGGTCTACGCATTTTATAATAAGGGTACCAGCATTTTGTTATAAAATATTGTTTACGCGATTTGTATCAAGGGTATCAGCGTTTTGTAATAAAATGGTCTACGCATTTTATAATAAGGGTACCAGCATTTTGTTATAAAATATTGTTTACGCGATTTGTATTAAGGGTATCAGCGTTTTGTAATAAAACGCGTTTTGTAACATTAGTTAACGCATTTTGTAATAATTATAAACATCCGCTGATATTGTAGGTATTTCAAAATGCTTTTAGGTTTCTGAATACGTATAAATGTAATAGCATATAATGATGTAGAGATTATATCTCACTACCAGTGCTAGGTTATCATAATAACGTCAAATGAGGGGGCCTGTTTTCAACTGATTCCCAGTATTAGGCCAACAATTACGAGTGTAATTGTTAGTAAAATAATCGTCCACTGGCGTTGGTTTCCTTATTTCAAGAGTCAATTCAACTTTCAACACTGTTACAAACGGTTCAGAACAAGTGATCACGTACTTCTACCAGATCAACCTCAGCGGGCATTGTTCGGACAATTATTAAGTCAGTTTAACTATTTGAGAAACCAAATGTCAGGCAGCTGGAACTACATTAAGGTAACGACTCTGCTCTTTCCCTGAAACATTTTTTTCAACCCATATTGCCCAGTCAAAACAACAAGGTCACCCCTAAGTGTATTTTTACTTTCAAGTACGTGTAGCTGAAATTTATTTCTATATGTATCTTTACTTGTAAACCAGAAATGGATCGCTTCTGGGCAAATAAATCCATATGTCAGTATGACGGTTCAAATTTGTATAGGTACATCAGTCACATTTACTTTTTCAGACTCTTTATTTCATTCAAGACATCAGCTTACGTGGGAAAACAAGGTCAAACTGTCTTCCCATATCAGCTGTCGATCATGATTGGCAACTCTCTACAGATTTACGTTTTATAAAACATATCAAGTATACGTGATTGCACATAGCACTGTTCTAGCTCTGCAGTTTTTCACAAGACGTTTCGTACATCTTTTCTATAAAGAGCAACTAAATATTTTAGACAAAATTACCACGCACAGCCGAATATATTCTTTAAATTTATATTGCACGTCAAAATTGAGGCCGAGATGCACTTTTGTGACAGGAAACTGCTTTCTCATTGATCATGCTCTTCATAATCGGACTACCGCTAACTGAAGACATGCTCTCAATAGTAAAAATTTCACATATATGAAGCGCGATGTCATGACATTTTGTTAGAAAAAGTGAATTAGACAAAACTGCCGATAAATGGGGAAAATAAACATACGAAATGTTGCAGTATTTTAAGCAACTTCTATACGTATGATATGTGTTTCTCAAAAGTTTATTGTCGATGATTTACGGTAATAAGAGGGGGGGCACGTTAATATGTCAATGCTGACAGCTGATATTTATCAAAATATACTGAAATAAATCATTGACAATGACATAGTCCCCCCCTTGTAATTGGGAATTTGTCACTGGAAGTGACTAAAAATTGAAGTCGATATGATGTGCATGAAACAAGGAATGCGGGTACCAAAGCCCTGTCTGTGACTGATGCCCTTATTGGACTGGATTGTGAACAAGTAGTGGCATAGGGCTATGTCCTTTTACCAAGTTTGACAGAATTAGGTATGCCATGCCCTGGCTTTTCAAATGTCAAAATTCAAATTATATGCAAGAAACTGGTATAGGCATGTCTGAGTAATGGCTCTTGACATAAAAAGGTCAGAACACCAGATGTGAACCAAAAATGTCCTCATGTTCAGTAAAAAAGAGACTTCCTATAATTAGCTATTGATACTGCTAAAATTAAAACGCCTTTCTTGACTGGTAAATTTTTGCATGATCAACATCTGTAAGAAGTGTCATCAAATTTAGTGCAGTCATTTAGAAAAAATAATCGCAATCATACCAATCCATAATCCAATAACACGAGGTCAAAATTTGTAAGACAACAGTTGTAAACATAGACACAAAACAGCACAGAACAGACAGTAAATAGACGGTACACAAACAAAGTCAAACTCATGAAAGAAAGATATATGGACCTCTGGCCAAAAGACCAAGAAGTGATGTCAGGTGTTTCGAAAATAGTACGCGCATCCTGCCCCACATGTCGCACCCGCCATATATCAATATGTAAGTCAGATAGGTAGTGGTCACTAACTAATGCCCCATGTCACCGATGCCATCAGTGATCATTTGTCGAAGAGAGATATTGTATTTATCTACCAGCTTGCGATACCTGCCAAAAAGCGTTTGAATGTAGAGACAAGTCTTGCTCTGGTGTAACCTTGATTTAACAGTTTGTAAGAGAGATGGCCATGTCTCTCTACAAAATCACCATATGAACTGCATGCTCTTGCATATCGAATAAGCTGGGAAATGTATACCCCATAAGCAGGTGAGAGCGGAATATTACTGATGACGTGTGGAAAATTGATTATACTAAAGTTGAAATCATCTCTCTTGTCATATAGCCTAGTAGAAAGGTGACCATTAGAGTCAAATTCAAGTAAAATGTCCAGATATGAAGCAGAAGACGCTGTTTCTGTAGGTTCTTTAATCTCCAATTCTGGAGGATAAATCATAGCGAGATATTTCCTGAATTCAGAGTTATTCAATGAAATAACATCGTCTATGTATCTAAATGTAAGGTTGAAAGTACGAGCTACAGAGACCTTTTTCTGCTTGAAAAGGTTCTGGATAAATTCTGCCTCGTATGAGAACAGAAATAAGTCGGCAAGTAAGGGAGCACAGTTAGTGCCCATAGGAATTCCTATACACTGTTGGAAAATGTGTCCTCCAAATTCAACAAATATGTTGTCAATGAGGAAATCAAGCATACTGATAATGTCTTTCTCGGTATAAAACACTTTAGCGTTAGTAAAATTTTTAACAAAATATGTAGAATTATACCCTAATACCACATATTTGTAACGGCGTGAAGCGTTTTTGTAGAAAGATGCTTGGTTGATGATTTTTTTCAAGCGTTCTTTCAATTTATCATGTGGTATTGTGGTATACAATGTGGAAAAATCGAAAGTTTTAATAGATGTTATTTTTGAAACAGATCTTGATTTTAAATTCTCCAAGAGTTCCTTCGAATTTTTTAATATTTACATTTGATTTATACCACTCCGAGAAAAGACAACATCACAGTATGCTTGAAGTCCCCGTTTAACAGTACAAAGAACAGAAGTCAGTATCTTCGATAACTCTGTTGTTGAACATTTTGAAGATCCTGCGATAAACCTAGCTTTGTAAGGTGTTTTGTGGGGCTTTGGTATCAAGTATAAGTAAGGCAACTTATTATGGTCATCCTTTGTTGTAATATTAAAATTATCCATGAATGACTTATGGTTTGCCAAAATTTCAGATTTGCTGAACATCGATTGTCTGTAAGTGGAGTTGGTGGAGGTCTTAGTTACACAAAGTTCGTCTATAAGACATTCAAAATAATACTTCTTACAGACAAATACAATATTATTGGCAGCTTTATCAGCAGGGACGACAACATATTTGTCATGGATATCATTCAAACACTTAACAGCATCAGGATCTTTAAATACAGAATAGGGTCTTCTGCAAACATGTGATCTTAGTCGACCAATACGGCTACGCACTATTTTCCTCACAGATTTGACCCATTCTGACAGTGTGTCCAGCTCTACATCCTCCCTTTTAGCCCATTTCCTGGCATATTCTTCAGCAGAGTCCATAATGATCTTAAAATTATGGTTCCAGTTGATCCTGCGAGGTTCTCTGAACTTGGGTCCACAAGATAATATCTTACGAAGTTGGTGATGTTCAACCAAGTTCAGATCACCAGTGATGACATGGCCAACTGGAGTATATTTGAAGGGAGATGTAGAGCAGTCACAGGATGTTGGTGTTTGAAGGAATTCATCAATTTTTAAGTGCCGCAATGGCTAATTGTAATTGAATATTTTATTGGAGATTGTCTTGGTGTATTGATATGACAGAATAGGTACAGACTGGTTCTTAAAGAATACAGGTATAGTTTATATAACCTTTTTGTTGTGAAGTACATTGCTGATATTAATGGCATCGATTCCTTTGTTAGTAAATGGAAGATGTATGAAATGACGATGTTCATCAGTCATAGGTTCAGCACGAACAGGCTTGTATAGTCTGTATAGTGCAATGTCAGCAATAATACTGACCAGTCTGTACGGTTGTTTGTTAGGATCTGTCAAAGACAATCCCAATGCATAGACATGCAACCTTCTCAAGTCCCTGATGGAAAGAGATCTAGAATATAGATCTCTCATCACAAATATTGTTTCCCTATTCAGCAAATCTGGGGTGCCACCCTAATCACGAAAGGTCATTAAATAAGTCAATAAATAATTCATCAACAGGATGTCACTATTCAGTTTTACACAACTGAAAGATCAATATCTGTACGATGTTTCATAGAATTTGATGCAGAATTTCTGGACGTATAACACTAATAAGGAAAATTCATTAAATATGCAAATACGCAATTAATTGACATGATATGATTAATGTCTTTGCATGCTACTACAACACTGTGAGATCAACATCTGTACCGAGTTTCATCAACTTTGGTGCGATATTACTGGACATAGCACACTAATTAGGAAAATATGCAAATTAGCAATTAATTGACAAGAGAAAGAGACTGCTGCATGTCTTTGTTAGCAATTACAACACTTTGAGATCAACATCTATACCAAGTTTCATCAAATTTGCTGTCGTATTTCTAGACATATTTCCTGAATTACAAAAAATCATAAAATATGCAAATTAGCAATTAAATGACATGATCCCGCTAAGTGCCTTTGCATACTGTTACATCTCTGGTATATCAGCATCTCTACCATGTTTCATCAAATTTGAGTGGGTATTTCTTGACTTAGTACCCTAATTATGAAATTCATCAAATATGCAAATTAGCTAATAATTGACATAATGCTGCCAAATGCCTTTGTAGAAAGTATCAGCTCTGGTATGTATACATCTGTAAAAAGTTTCATTAAATTTTAAGTCAGTATTTTTCGAAATATTAGTGGAATTATGAAAAATCATAATCTATGCAAATTAGCAATTAATTGACACAATACTGACAAATCTCTTTATTTGCTATTAGAGCTGTGTCTGACCGACATTTGTACAAAGTTTGGTACAAAAACTTTGTGTTATCTCCTAAGAAACAGAGCTCTATTTTCAAAAATTACTAATTATGCAAATTAGCACTACTTATGCATGTCACACCCAAAACAATGGACGTGCATATGTACGTCATAGTACATTATCCTTGTACTAAGTTTGAAAGAAATTGGCCCTGACTTGTCTGAGATATCTTCGTGGACGAACGGACGGACAGACGGACGGAACCCAAACCATAAGTCCCCTCAGACTTCGTCCCGGGGGACTAATAAACACTGACGTGAAGCAGCCAATTAAAATACTGAACGATAATTCATTTTAACCATCTCATATACAAGGACGAAATAAAGCTCTATCGACATACCTGCCACTTTTCCTTGTATGTAAAAGGTGACAATTCATATCTACTGAGCCATGGTTGTGTTTTCTCAGATCTATTTCTTTCCCATTGTTTTCCTCTTTTTAATCTACGCTATCGCCCAATGATAAAATTTGTCTAGCCAACGAGCTAGAATAAGCTGCCCTGCAATACTATTATTAAGCTAAATTTGACTCGCTTTCCTTATTAGGCCGTGGGCTAGAGGGGGTCTACGTGCACCCCTCCCACAGGATAACAAACCTGTATTTTTCAGAAGCCTTGGGATCCCTAAAATACGAAATGGAATTTTAACAGAAAAAATATAGGGATGGAATAGCTGTTATGGTCATGTTTTGAAGGGTACCGCAAAATCACAATTTTGCAACCCAATTGCATTTTCGTCAAATCTGTCTTCTTATAAGTCATCTCACTTGTTTGGTATCATTAGAAAGGCAATTTATTCGTCTTAAAGATGACATATTGCAACATGCAATATATTCTACAGTTTTTTGTGAAATATGACCAAACCTTACCCCATACCCGAAAGTTTAACATTGCAAATTACAGTAAATCTCAAATTCTAACAATTTTTAGCTAGGCATAATAAAAAATGCAGTGCTTTGCATGAAATTGGTTTTATTTGGTACAGGGACATGTCAGAAATATGAAATAAACTTTTAACAGAAAAAATATTGGGACTCTACAGCTGTAACAGTCATATTTTGGAGGGTACCGCAATATCACAGTGTTGCAGATTTGCATGCATTTTTGTTAAAGCTGTCTTCCTATCAGTCATCTGCTGAGCTTGTTTTTGTATATAATCTAACTTATTAGGTACCATTGGAAAGGTAATTTATTCTTCTTTAAAATAAAATATTGTAACATGCAATATCTTGTACAGTATTCATGAAATATGACCCAAACTTACCCATACCCCAAAGTTCACATTGAAAATTGCAGTCATAGCTAAAATCAAATTCTACCTATTTTTTCGCTAGACACAAAAAATCTGGCCATTTTGCTATTAAATCTGTTTTATTTGGTACAGGGACATATCAAAAATAGGAAATAGACTTTTAACAGAAAAAATATTGGGACTCTACAACTGCAACAGTCATATTTTGAAGGGTACCGCAATATCACAGTGGTGCAGATTTGCATGCATTTTTGTTAAACCTGTCTTTCTATAAGTCATCTGCTGAGCTTGTTTTGGAACATAACCACACTTGTTAGGTATCATTAGAAAGATAATTTACTAGTCTTTAAAATGACATATTGTAACATGCAATATCTTGTACAGTATTCATGAAATATGACCAAAACCTACCCCATACCCCAAAGTTTACATTGACAATTGCAGTCATAGCTAAAATCAAATTCTACCAATTGTTTAGCT
>LD344524.1:77313-91382 GCA_001465055.1 Ptychodera flava | reverse complement strand
GTAGTTCATGGTCAAACATCAAAAACCATCAAATACCTTGTTGACCATGGTACACCACATTTGACATTTCGCCGGGGTTACGGGCAAACAGGGAGTATGATGCTACTGAACGTAAGAGAACAATTGTTTGTGCATGGTACATGCATACTCACTGCCAAATAAAACCCAACCTGACAAGTACAAAAAATATGAGAACGGTGCATTGTAAAATAAGTTTCAGACATGAAGCTCTGAAAACACATGAAACTTCAGAGGGGCATATATGCCAAGCAGTACCTCGATGCATAAAATGTAGCTTTACCCGGGTTGACTCAACAGTGCAAAGGACACTGCAGTAGATGAATAAGGCAACATATGAGCTGTCAAATCTATCGAGACCAATCAGCGACTTAAAATGGCAGTGCATACTTGATAAATAGAAAGGCATGGATATTGGTTATATACATATCATAATGACTAAAAGTGACCAACAGTTTCTTGTAGCAATATCAGATGTAGAACAAGCTAAAATTGAAAGTGAACTCTCACTAGCACACTACTAAAGTTTTTGTTGGATTGCTCAATTGTCGTGTCAGTCATGGAAAACGGGATTGCCTATGTAGAATTTGCAAGATGTGGCATATCTCACTGCTATTTTATAGTACTTTCTTGGGCTTATTGCCTGCGGGGTTGCAAATGCACAGGGCATGTATAATTAAATATAAATTGTATCATATTATCCATGGAAACTGATACTATAATTTGTGATCATTGTGCATTTGAATACAAAGTACAGGACACTGGTATGTACTGTATAGTTGATGTTTGTTTTTGAAGAGAAAGATGATTCCATCCAATCTTTATTTGTTCTCAGACAAGGTACTAGCATATTAGTTTGTGTAACTCCTTGTTGTGTTTGATTGATTACATTTAATTTCAAGGTTTAATATCAGGACTGGTATGTTTTTGGCAGGACAGGCAACTTTTTGAAGTTACCAGTCCTGGTGAGTGGTTGATATGCACGAATTTCAAATCCTGCTTTTGTCTGAAGTATGAACTTTGTCTATTATACCTATTGCTCTTAAATCACTGATGAGATATTAGAAAACCAATAATGCTAAAATTGCAATATAAGAACAGAAAGTTTGACATTTTTTGAAAATTTGTTGTCAGAACTATGATGCTGTAAACAAAGTGTAAATATCAAGTAGTAATGTTACTTGATACCTATACATATACTCTCTTGCAGATAACATTGTAACAAAAGAAAATGGACTGGTGGAATTGTTGGCAATAAACCGTGGTTATATAGTGTACTTGAAGAATCCGACACCAGGACTTTGGAGTTTAACAGTGGAAAGTGATTCAACGCGCACAGTTAGAGTAACTGGCTTGAGTTGGTTGGACTTTGTGCCAGGATATTCCAGGGAAAGGGTAGATAATAACTCCCTGACACGACATAGACCAATTGTAGGTAAGTATATCCCAATGCATGACAAACTGTTCCTCCGACATATCCTGGCCACTACTTGTAATTTATAAAAAATTTTTGATTTGAAAAAACACTTCTTAGTCAGTGAATGCCAAATTGTCTTTGGCGGCAGATTTTTTAAGACAATTTACTTTTTAGCATTTAGCTGCACCAAGAAGGCTAAAAGTTTCTATATGCACTATTGTAACATGCCATCCTGTGTTGAAAGCTAAGCAACCTGTCTGTCTGCATTAAAGAGTAAAACTAAATCTAAGTCAAAGTACTGTAACACTTTTCTAGTTCAGTACAATGCAAAGCTTTGTATCAGCTCTAACTACGGAATGTATTTTCCATCATTTTTAGCTCACATTTGGCATACTAATGTGAGGTTATCTTATAAGCTGAAGTCGGTGGCGTCTGTATGTATGTGTATGTATGTATGTATGTATGTATGTATGCACCTTAATCTAGTCCAAGAATTGTTGAAATTCAACTTTCACCGAATGTTCCAGTGGATAGGTCAGTCCATACCATCCAAAGAAATGGGTCTTGGGTCCAAATTTCGCATCAGTATAGTGTTACAATGCCATGCACGTTACGTCTTTTCTGCAATCATAATAAACCCATTTTAGCTAATATAGACGAGAGTCTATAGAAGCTATTGGGATGGGTATCCATCCGATGTCAGTCGTCAATCTGTATGTATGTATGTACGTATGTCCGTTTGTGAGGAGGTCTGTCCACTCAAATATCTTCAGAACCGCAGTACTTACAGATTTAATATTTCTTATGTAGGTGCAAAATATGATTATGAGAAACTAGTTTATCTTGTCTTTTGATATTGTTGAAAATATGCAAATTAGCTCAAAAAAGGCGCTTTCAGATAGCTTTGATATAGTATACAGTTCCCTAGGGATGACCAAACTTAGATTTGTTCAAATTGTGATGAAATATGCAAATTTGTATTTTTAAGAATTTTTTGTCATTTTTGGTCAAAAATTTATTTCATCAAGATCTCTCGTCTGACAGCATTGATATTTGGTATACAGGTTCATAGGGATAAAACAAACGTAGATTTTCAAAATTGTGATGAAATATGCAAATTTGTATTTTTAAGGAATTTTTGTCATGTTTGGTCAAAAATTTACTTATCTAAATTGCTTGTCTGACAGCATTGATATTTGGTATACAGGTTCATAGGGATGACCTAACTTTGATTTGTTCAAATTATGATGAAAAATGCAAATTTCTATTTTTAAGGAATTTTTTGTCAATTTTTGGTCAAAAATTTATTGTATCAAAACAGCTTGTCTGACAGCTTTGATTTTTGGTATACAGGTTCTTAGGGATGATCAAAATAAGATATATTCAAGTTATGATTAAATCTACTGAATTTTGTATTTTTAGGGCAATTTTTTTCCATTTTTGGTCAAAAAAATTACTTCTCCAAAAACCAAAAAAATTATTTCTCAAAAACTCGTCTGATAGCTTTGACATTTGGTGTACATGCTCCTACAGATGAACTAAATATGATATATTGAACTTATGAGACGTTTAAGATCTTCAACATTGCTGATCAAACAGTTTCGATATTTAGTATGCAAGTAGGTCCATAAGGGTGAAATATTTTAGATTTGTTAAAATTTTGGAAAATATGCCATTTGTGGTCAAAATTTTTGTTTCTACATATTTCTCAGACGTTCTTGTCTGAAACCCTTGACATTTATTAATAATTCAAAATGTTCTTTTATCTAGCATATTTACAGCTTCTCTGAAACTCTTACAGCGGTGGCGACTGGAAACTGGACACCCAATTTGCAAATTACCCAGCTATATTGCTGGCCATATAGTGAATTCACTTGGTAATTAGTGAGCGACTTAATTCACTTGGTAATTAGCGAGCGACTTTGGTAACTTGTCTGCTGATGTGCAGCGTTGAATAAGCTCTTTCTCTGATTGGTCCATTGTCACTATTAACAGCGACTTAGGGAGTCTATTTGTATTGTTTTAATTATATTGGTAAGATTCAGCTACCCAATTGGATAAGAGCTTATTCAGCCACCCCTATACTGAATTATTCAAACCCAGATAAGCTTTGTGGTAACATACCCCCTGCTTGCACAAAGTGTCTGCAGCTGACTGAAATGAAATACGATATCGCTGACAAGTTACCAAAGTCGCTCGCTAATTACCAAGTGAATAATTCACTATATGGCCAGCAATACAGCTGGGTAATTTGCAAATTGGGTGTCCAGTTTCCAGTCGCCACCGCTGTAGAACTCCAATTGACCCTTTCATAAGTCTATATAGCGCCCTCCTGTGGCCACTGTGAATTTGAAGTCAAAGCGAGGCCACTGGGGAAAACCCTCAGCAGGGGCTTGTTGGAGGCCACTTGGCAGGGGCTGGTGGGTTTTCCCAAGTGGACTCGCTTTGACTTCAAATTCACAATGGCCACAGGAGGGCGCTAGACTTACAAAAAATATCAACAGCATGTTCTGAAATTTGCTTCAAATGTGCCATGGCATGTTCATCATTACATTATTCCCTTTAAAAAAAACACTCACACTTATTACATCAATTGTTTTCATTACTACACATGGCGAAATCAGCCCCTTATATAGTTGATTTTATATCCACATGTATGATTGTATTATTTTATGTTAGAGGCTGATGGCTAGGAAATTATAGATCTACAAGACAGTTCTCTCCTGGCTATCATTTCTAGTCTGAGTATATTATCTAATATTATACTATGTACGTTTTCAAGTCTGTAGTAGCTACAGGGACATTGGCCCTATACTTTTAATAATTAAGAGTACAAAGGGATCTCACGTCATTTACCGCATTCAATCACTGAAACTGGTCCTATTTGTTGACAGGTATCCCCACACACCTGATGCTCAATGCTACAGGCTTGGATTTACCTGGAGAATTCACCAAAGTGGAGCTTGTTGACTTAAAGGGACAAATCATTCAGGAATTTTCCTTGCAAGTCAATCTATCCAACCCATCCATATACATTGTGCCAAAGTTCTTGCCACCCAATGAGTTTTTCTTTGTTCAAGTCACTGGATATGATAAGCAGAATTTCACATTCCTGAGAATGACTTCAGCTGCCGTCAGCCCAGAGGTTCCAAGTAAGTCTCAACATTTTATAACCAGACAATTTATAGCCAGTTACGGCATCAAATCACACATATTTGCTACTACTAAGTGTACCCCAAAACTCTGTTATTGGTGTCATCTGTCACCAATTAAATTATTGTACAAATTCCTCATATTTGAGACTGCAAAATGATCATTTACATTTCCTATTATACATTAACGCAAAGGAATGACATGGAGACAAGTGTTTGGCCGAAATACGGGGTTATGCATGCACTGCTATGGCGGGGGCGACGAGGCGTCATGGCGGCCTGGATGGCGGTACCTGGCTCTGGGTACCGTGCATCGGGCAACGTGTTACCGGTCGCCCACAGCAGACCCATGACAGTACCCCCCCTGGAACTTTATTGTAGAGCAAGCGGTATATAGACATACAATATCTTTTATTGTGAGCTGCTAGCCTGCAGCAAGACTTTTTTTTTATTTATTTATTTATTTTTTTTTTTTTTGCGGAGGGTGGGCGGGAAGTTTGTGGTGTTAACTTGAGCGTGGCAGAAGTTGAAATTGACGAGCTATGGCTTTGCTCACACTGATATGCGCATGGATAATGACGTGGAGAGGGTGATGCAATTTGTTAAGATAACGGTAAATGAGGGCAGTTGGTAGATAAGGTTACGTCACAAGTGCATCCAGCCAGTGGTAGTGGGTGGCTCATGGTGACCCACACATGTCAAGGTCTAAACCCTTTTCCCCCGTGTCCTCCAAGACGTTAACAATGATTATAGCAAATTAAGCCATAATCACCCATTAGAAAATACTATTTTTTAATGTATATTAGATAACTCAATGTTTTTCTTTACAATCTAATTTTTATTTGTAATCAGATAATTGAATACAGTAGTAAGCATTAATGGAAAGTTATCATATATCAAAATATCTTATACATTGTCAAGGAATGGAATTATATGCATGCACCCATCCAAAATATGTAGATAATTGGCTTGTGTGTGCATCAGTAGAATCAACATTTTTAGAATGTAGTTTTGAATTTTATTTGTTGGCAGTTTTTCTTTTAATTATGACATCCCCAGTGCTTATTAACAACATTGATTTTCACCTTGATAAAAATATAATGTAGATAAATATATGAGAGAGAGAGAGAGAGAGAGAGAGAGAGAGAGAGAGCGATCAAGTGACTGTGGCCTATCACAAAAACTTTACTAGAAATGATAAAGGTTTAGTCTTTCACATTCTCCATCATGACTTTTAGTCATGGCAACCATGTCTTTCAGTAAGCCAATGCTATACATGTTAGACATTGTTTTTGTTTTTTATTTCAGCGAGACCAGATGTAAAGATGGCTGACCATACATCTGGTTATTATGGTGAAGTGGCAACAATCACATGCCATGTGGACAGTTTAGTGCCATTCACTGTACAGTGGACAAAAAATGGTCAGGATATTTTTCCTCTACTCCACTTTGAGTAAGTATCACAACCAGCTTTACCCATTCACCACAGTGGTTTGACCCAAAGTCACAGTTTTCAATGGTGAGTGTTGACCTCTTTACAGGGAATTGGGGTGAACAGGTAAACAAGTTGAAAGACCTCTGTTGTGAAGTAGTAAAACTTTTTGTTGATGGGTAAAAAGGGATTTCCGTCTATTTTGCATTGTACCAAAACTCTTCTAATCCCATAATTCTCTGTTTGCAAAAGCCCATGTCTCTTGATGAAAAGTGATTATTGAGTGATGTATGTGTTTACATGCTCTTTGAAAGATAGACTTCAAAGAAGGGATATGCCAGGATGTTATAGAGAGGGACATGTTATTTTTCCCTCAAAAAGAATGGATCAGTTTTGCCCCTCCACCCTCCCTCCCCTTTCGGTGTAGGAAGATATAGCTGTAACTATTCAGGTTACTGAGGCTGGTTCAGATTCTCTGTTTGGTGATCACTTCTCTTTGCAACTCATCAATTGTGATTCAGTGATTGGAAGTACTGCAAAAGATCTCAATAAATGGTGTTGCTCTGAAATCAATGCAGAAATACTATAGAAGATAATATAGAATTTCCAGAGAGCTGTTGTATAGTCCTCTATGCTTCTACCGTATATTACGCATCTTCTTCTAGGGAGTGTTTCTATCATTTTACAATTGAGTCCTATTTTATTATCCAGTGTTTAGCAACTGATTTAAGACATCATTTAATTTTCAGAGATACTGAAGCTGTGACTTATAACATCAATGATGCGAATGAATATTCTGAAGGTCACTATACATGTACAGCAGCCAACTCTGCCGGTGAGGGAAGTGCCACTACATTCCTTGATGTTACTGGTATGTATACATTATCAGTTACCTCTGTGTGAATTCAGTTGAGTTGGGCATTTTTGCGTTATCGATGACACCATGGGTGTCAGGTGATGTAAATAGAGTGAAGCGGCAGCCATGAGTGGACTTGTAATGTTAATCATCCCTTATCGATTATTAAACATCATGAAACATCAGTGTGTTAATTGCCTCCCACGTGATCAAGAACATGAGTCATACATGTATGACCTGACATATTTACATTACTTGCCAAGTTCTAGTCAGTAAGGCCAAAAAAAAAAAGAAATGTTTCCGGTCAGTTCGCGCGTCACTTGAACAACAGCGCGTCACCTTTTTTTTTCCCTGGTTTGTTGGGGTCATCGCCACAGTGACCCCAAATGACCCGAGCGCGTTCGATACACGCCACAAGTACCGCTGCGATATCACTGCTGGGGGGGGAGCGCGTGTTGAAATCTATCCCCGTGATGAAAAATTATTCGCGGTGTTTGTCGTTCAAAAAT
This sequence comes from Ptychodera flava, assembly GCA_001465055.1. Lineage (NCBI taxonomy): Eukaryota > Metazoa > Hemichordata > Enteropneusta > Ptychoderidae > Ptychodera > Ptychodera flava. Next base: position 83,998 of record LD344524.1, on the reverse strand, counting down.
AATATAAAACTCAATTACATTTGAATTGTGTAAAGCTTAAACTTGTGAATTTTCCTCTTTGTTGGCAAGTTTTGACAATTTTATTAGCAATATATGTATTAATGAAACTTCAATTAGATGAACCATTTCTTGCTCTCAAAGTTTCAATCTGAATCTTCTGTTTTAATTGCTATTGTAATTACAATACTGTGATGATTTATTTAAGTGTAATAAAGAGTTTCCATGATGTTCAAACTGCATACTTGTGTGTTACCATTGCATTTTGTTGTGATGTACATGTATGTGTGGGTGCATGTGCAAGCTTACATCCATATGCAAATATAAATTAATGATATGCAAATGATTATGCAAATTGGCCGCTATGCTTTGGCGCTTTAACTGACCCTCCTCCCTCCCTTGAGGAGGGAAAAAAATCCGCGTCGCCGCACCATTTTTTTAAGTAAGGCCTGACCAGAAACATTTCTCTTTTTTTTTTGGCCTAATGCACCAGTGTTTTATTGATTTCAAGATGATTTGGAAAGTGGCATACAGAAAAGCATCAACCAAAATTGTCAAATCTGAACTGAGAATTTGCACTCTGTGAATAATTCGGATAGTTTTCAATCGGATTCGAACCCACAACATACGGCATCAGTCGCCTAGCTGAGAGGCCACAGACAGAACCACTCGGCTAAATCTCCACTCCCAAACACTCCAAAATTGTACCAAACAAATCTTTGACTGAGATGCATTGCAACATTCCTAGCATGTGTGAGGTAAACAATTATCCTGGCACACAGAATAGCATTCACCTTATCTGTCAGATTATCATGAAAATGACAGAACCATGACCCCTGGATTGAAATGTCCCAGTGCATCTAAAGAAAAAAATCCAGATTGCTAATAACAGCAGGAATTGTTCTGCCAATCAGGGGTGACCCTAGATTAACTTGTAAACCTTATCTTTTCAGCCAGTTGAGAGGTCAATGACATCTACAACTAGTACAAGAGTTAGAGTCCCACCCTGGAGTGTAATATAAGCCAGTATTTGCTACATTTTCTGAAACGTTTGAATCTATTTAGAAATTTATGGAAATTATTTCGCATAATCCCTAAAGCAGTGTACCCTCCAAGCCAACTGATTTACTAGAATTCATGACAGCACTCTTTCTCAAACATTACTTACTATAAGTATCTGTGGCACGTCTATAGATGTGGCTGATATGGAATTTTTGCTTGAAGATTTCAAGAACTGTTTTTATAAACATAGATTGCATCAGTGGTAAGTATGTAGCCAAAAACCCCTGCAGGCAGTACAATGACTGCATGCCTGCAAAAGAACTTGCTGATGAATCTGCAGAAGAAATGTGAATTCTTTCTTGTTTATTTCTTTGCATGGCAGAACCACCACCTGAGATAATGGCGCCTCAAAATGTAAGTGTATTGCCCGGTGGAAAAGCAATCCTGACTTGTATTGTATTCAGTTCAGTGCAATTCAACATGACTTGGACCAAGCCACGCAGCTTTGTGGCCCTCTCCAGACATTCCAGGGTGACCCTGCTGTCCAATGGTTCAATTGAAGTCAGGGATGCAACACAGGGCGATGGTGGCAAGTACAGATGTACAGCAACCAATGAAGGAGGCGCTACACATAGGGATATATTTCTCCTGATTCAAGGTATGTTCAGACGACTGACAGAACTGTGTCTGTTTATATGGCAATTTTAACTGTAATAATAACAGTGAAAAATAGCATCACCGCTACTATAACAACATCATAATTATATTATCAGACATTGTTTCTTTATCAGGTAACACCATGTACACACAAAAAAGACTTCTGTAGGCATCATGACAAGTATACTGTCAGACAGTAGCAAACCAAAACTGAACGGTTTTCACATTTACTGATGGGAAAACAATTAATGTATTTCCTCTGATATTATTTCCACTAACTGATGTGCAGAAATGCCAAAGGTGAGTGTCAGTGCCAGGAATATCACATTCAAGTCTGCAGATGTCATTGTGGTATCCTGCAGTGCTGCTGTTTCAAAAACTTGGACAAATATGTTCACAACTGTTTGAAGAAAATGATAAAATTTGTACAACTTGGACCAAATTTCCCACTATTGGTTACTGCAACTTTATCTCCAGCATTTTTGTTTGATAGCTTTTTCATTTTGTTTTGTAGGTTGCTTAGACCCTGGCTAAAGTGTCTGTTGTCTACCATGGACTACCATGTTAGTTCATGGTCATATGACCATTGTCAACCTTTGTAGTTCATGGTCGACCATGTTTATTAAATGGCACAAATTACCATGGTTGTCCATGGTCACCAACCATGGTCAACCATGGTAAAACAAGGTGGTTAACCATGGTTGACCATGGGCACCAAACATGGTTGACCATGTTATTCACCTTGGTCAACCATGATCACCGACCAATGGCATTTGATGGTTTTTGAAACAAAACCTTGGGTTGAAAATTGTCAGAGCGGAAAAAATCTAGGTATAAACCTCACCAAAACTCTGTAAAACACCAGTGATCCCTGACTGGTGTCATGATCACTTGACAGACTCGCTTCAGGATCAGCAAACTTAGCCTCCATTATAGTGTCCACTGCAATAACAGCTAAGCCCTTCAGATTGTATCATAGATCATACTCCAACATCTTCTGTGTGTTTCCCTGAATGTTCGATGAGCAAAATAGTCCAAACTTTCTCCCAAAATCAATGTTAAAAACACTGCTACTTTTCCAGTTGTTCACTGAACAGACAAGCCGTTTGAAGTGAATTTTGAAGATGGCTGCCAATCAAATGCATTGCTTTATGACATGTGACATCATGGTAAAGGGTCAAAGGTCCAATGACAATGGACTTATGACCTTGCCTATGTTGATATCATGTTTCGTGGCAAAGATTGAGTGAGACTGAGATAGTCTTAACTTCCTGCCATTGCAGCAGTGCTTTCATGCCCTTGATGTCCATAATTCCAAAAAATTCAGCTCGATATGTGTCCACAGTCTTCTGACATGAACAAGAATACAGCAAATTGGTCTAAGCTTCCCCGGCAATGACATAAATTCTCTCTAACAACTGTGAATGATGTCAAGAGACTCAACTATGTAAATATAGGAGTGTATAATACATACAGCCTATTATCAATATGATCATCAAGAAAATTGGGCATCAAAATTAAACTACCATGAGTCATCAAATACCATGGTCAACCATAGTTGACCATCGATAACCATGGTCATAAATACAATCAGTCATCAAATACCATGGTCAACCATGGTAGCCGATATCCATAAACAGGTCAGCCATGATAGACCATGGTTAACTGTGGTAGACCATAGTATTGGAATGCCTACTGTGGTCTCATATCATGGCCAACCATGGTAGTTCATGGTCAAACATCAAAAACCATCAAATACCTTGTTGCCCCATGGTACATACACCACAGTTGACATTTCGCCGGGGTAGGGATGACGGAATGCAGATTTTTTCAAACAGGGATGAAATTTGCAATGAATAACATTTTTTGGCCAATTTCCTATTTTTTTGTTAAAATAATAGCTATGGTTGACAGCGAAATCATTCAGGTCATAAACAGGTCAGCCATGATGAACATGGTTAACTGTGGTAGACCATAGTATTGGAATGCCTACTGTGGTCTCATATCATGGCCAACCATGGTAGTTCATGGTCAAACATCAAAAACCATCAAATACCTTGTTGACCGTGGTACACCACAGTTTACATTTTGCCGGGGTGATGACGGAATGCAGATTTGTTCAAACAAGGATGAAATTTGCAATGAATAAAAATTTGGCCAATTTCCTAATTTTTTGTTAAAATAATAGCTATGGTTGACAGCGAAATCATTCAGGTTAGATTGAATAATTTTGAAAATTTCTCATGTGGATTTTTAGAGCCAATTTTCTCCCTTTTGAACAAAACATGTTCAGCTCTGAAATCACTTGACCGATAACTTTGAAATTTGATGTTTTAGTTACTGGCGATAACTCCATTTATAGCTTGTGAAAAAATGGCAAAATTTGCTGGACTTAAATATATGAGGTCAATTTTCTGATTTGTTACCTTCTCTGACATTAATTCTCTGATGGCTGATATAAAATTTGATATACAAAATTTAGTTATGATGGTGTGATAAAATTGGAACAAGCTATTATTGGTCTTGTTCTACAAAATCATGTCAGGACATAAAGTCACTGGTTATATCTTCAATAAATGTAAAGAATTTATGAAAAGTGTTGATTTTACCTTAGCCAGATTTGACTTTACATAAATTTATTTTCTCTCCACTACTTTGAACTCTTGATCTACAGAGGGTCCAAGAGTTGTGATCGCTGAACGCTATGTGCTGGTGAAACAAGGAACAACAGCCACATTACACTGTCCCACAGTGGGTATTCCTCCACCCGTGATCACATGGTACAAGAATGGCTTCGTTGTTCAGGACACAGACCGTACAAATGTCGGACCAGATGGAGATCTAACAATTGCTGATGTCCAAGACAGTGATGCTGGTGAATATACTTGTATTGCAAGGAACGATGCTGGTACAGATAACGGTGCAGTCGCCCTATCTGTTGGCGGTAAGTACCGGTAATTATGATTTTTGAGGTGCCATATGGACTCGTAAGTTCCAGAATAAATATTTCACGATTATATCTTGTTCTTTTTTCACCATCACACCCATATGATAGGGGTCCATGAAAATCTTAATTACTTTAATAATAATTTTTACACCAAAATGTTTGGTTTGCTTTGCGAATCACAATGATATGCTTGATTTAAATGAAAGACAAACACCTGTCACTGAATGGGACATGAATATATTTGAATCACTGTTATGCTACTTATCAATGTTTCAGGCAAAATTTTGTGAAAATCAGATTCCTGATGCCAATCATGGCGGATGACCTTACACAGTGGCTCTCTTTCAATAAAAATTGTCATACTTTGCTCATTTTTAAATTCCAAAGTTGCCATTCAGTTGAAAATAGTTCTGGTTTAGTTGCAATTGTTCAAAAGGTGACTGCATGTGGATGTGGCCCTCTAACTATATATGTCATCAACAAGTTACCATTGAATCCTTTGCGGCACATGATGTGCGGTAAATGAGTTGTGTTATTAAAACTTCTTCCTGTTAAACGGGAACTTACAGGACCATGGACGCACAGTAGTGGGGTTAATGATGACGCTGCCAATTGAATACACTGGGCGGGAGTTTCTGCATAGCTTTGACCGTATGATAAATTTGGATGCAATCATGATGGGCACTTTCGTGACATACGCAAAGAGGGGTCAAATGGTCGCACAGGGAACACATTTTGAAACATAAGCGTTCTCCAACAAAAAACTGAACATTTTTTCAGTGTATATTTGACAAAAGTTCAGTCGCTATATTTACAGACATCATATGCACGATTCAATGACAATGAATGCCTGAACCATGGCAAAATCATTGGATTCTGGGACTGAACACGGCACGGCTGAGTAGCATGACTTTTTTACATTTGCATAGATTTACGATAATCTCTTGCATTTCTCTTCCATTCGTTTTTCCAGATGAACCATCCATCTTACAAGCACCACTGGATACAAGGGTGGACATCAGTATGAACGTGACTATGCCCTGTGTATCGTACGGATTCCCAGAACCAAAGACTACCTGGTACAAGGTAAATGGTTCCCTTGAAACTAATAGTCGAGTCAAGATCTCAGAAGATGGCAGTCTGTTCATCAGAAGTAAGTCATATTCAATTTAAATTTGTGATTTCAATATCCTTTAAATGTCTATGGTGCAATTTAGTGTCTTTTAGCAATAAGTTTCAACTTTTTTGGAGAACAATATACCTCCATCCTCAGTGAATTTTTAAGCTATGATTTGCAGCTGAATTCATCAATCTGTAATTCTCAGATTCTCTGTTTTCGACGTGTTAGTCAAAGCTATAACCACCAACTTAGGCAAATATACATGGGATTTTAGTAGGCTCCCTTTGCACGACATATAGCTAGATCTAGCTATATGTCCCGCAATGTACTAAAATCCCATGTATATTTGCCTGAGTCGGTGGTTATAGCTTTGACTAACACGTCGAAAACAGAGAATCTGAGAATTACAGATCGATGAATTCAGCTGTAAATCATAGCTTAATATTCACTGAGGATGGAGGTATTGTTATACAAGAAAGTCGAGCCATCAGGCAATAGCTATGTAGAGCATTAATTTTACCCAAATTGAGTGTTTATGGCAGTGAATGTTTCCTGCATATTATTAGCATCAAAAAGTGGTGAAAGCACAATCAATTATTGAGTGATTGTCCTCAAACAGAATTTGGTGCCTGGCCCTGAACATTCTAGACTAGATAGATACATAGCACATGTAATTGAATAATATGTCAGTGGCAGTGCCACAGTTGACTAATAGTGACAACTGATTTGAATTAGCGCAAGCCAAATGCTTTAATACAGCACTTTGAAAAGCAATGTTTCAAATGTTTATTCAATTATCTCCATGTATTTTATCGTTTAATTAGTTCTAATACCTATTTCCCAGGTACCTAAAAGCTCTCTGTCTCCGAATTAAGCTTCTATGCTAGTTGAGGGGCCCATTTTTGCATTGGTAAAAGTTTTTTACCAGAGCTAAGTCCAATCAGAATGATGTATTGGCGTGA
>LD344524.1:53475-76073 GCA_001465055.1 Ptychodera flava | reverse complement strand
AATATATATATATATATATATATATATATATATATATATATATATATATATATATATATATATATATATATATAAAGCAAAACAAAACAAATGTGACTGAATGGAATTATTTATTTTCAACCAAATTTGCCATTATTACACCCAAAATTTTAGAGATTAAAAAGTTTATTTATGCAATATTTTAACCTTTCAGTATTGTCATTTTTAGCAGCATTGAAGACATAGATATCTCATAATTTTGAAAAAATATTTTTTGGTAGGTCACTTTGTTCTCTTTTACACAATTTGGCAAAATGTATCACAATTTGCATACTCTCTGATGATCATCATTTTGTATGCTCTTCAGCAGGTGTCATTGACCTGGCAAGAGTTGGATTAACCGATAAATAAAAAACCCAATGATGTGTTTAAAAATGAATCAATTTAAGAACTTGCCTTATAGGAATATGACTCTACAAACTGCTAATAAAAGGTAGTGTTGAACATCTGTAAGTAAAACTGCCCAATACATGTTTATTTTTCTTCTTTGCATGCATGTCTAATAAGTATACAGCTATATTGATTATATAGACAGGGGGATTGAAAATTTTTGAGGTTTATGGGGGGGGGGGGAATAAGATTTCAATCGAGTTTCTCCCTTATGAAAACTGATCTTACATAGAGTATATTTTGGGTATGCCAAAAGGAGACATAATGACCCAAATGTGAGTAGGATTATAAATATGAATTATGTTTACATGGAGTATATATTTTGTGGGATTTGTTTATGTATACTTACAGACCTTACATAGAGTACTTTTCATGTATACACAAAAAAGTACCTGCACATCCAAACAATGGGTAGGATCTGTTTACAGTTTATGTGCTAATTATGTATGGACAAAGTAAACTGCAAGTACAATTTGATGCTACGATTGATACTTACTACATAATACCTACCCTCATATGTACCTACATGCACACATATGTAAAACTACTGTCTAAATAGTGAAACAATTCTTATTTTAATGCAGACTGGCTCTTTCTAAACAATAAAACAATACACAAATATGTTTTTGATAAATGTAAAATATGAACACTCTGCTATATTTATCTCTGTACAGATGCATTTCTGATCAGTGATAAAATGAATCTCTCTGGACTTTATCTGTTTACTAAAATAGTCATTACAATATATACAGGTTATGTTTAAGAGAAACTGTAGTAAAAACAAAAAAAGAGTAATCACTGTGTTAGAAGGTTTGGTTTGAGTAAATGCACTTGTAAAGCAATGCCTCTTGGTCACATTATGAGCTGATGGCAAGGATGATATAGATTTTGATACTCATGTTTATTACACTAGAGAGCGACCAAGATGAACGAATAATATCATGGGTAAAACAGATTACATATCTCACTACTGGTGGTTTTACACTAGAATCAGTGCAAGTATCTAAAATCGTGTATGTGCATTTTATGTATACACAAAACATACAAGATTCTGACTGAGGCTCTGTAATGATACTGCGACGACAAAATTCTGACTTGGTGTTCAGCTTAGCGAGGTGCTATGTACATTTTATTTATGCACTAAACAAACATGATTATAATTTTAGACTTCCATTAGCATGTAGCATGATTGTGTGTACATTTTATGTATTCATGAAATGTATCCTCTTAGAACACAAATTCCACAAATTTTGGCGCAAGTTTTCCAGGGTGAAGTAGGATTTATATATACCCGATTGGTCATATGTTGCCATAAGTATACTTTTTGTTGGGTCTATGTAAGTTTTTGTAAGGGGATCCTCCAGCCCCCCCCCTCCCCCACTGTTGTTTGTAATAATGCCTTATTTCGAATGTACTCTAGGTTACCAAGAATGTTCTGCGGGGCTTTCTGCAGAGCAGTCTGGGTAACCAAGACTATTTCAAAGGGGGCTTACATTGCGGTATATTGTGTGGTGCATCAAGTTACTTAGCAATACTGCTGCAGTGTAACTACGTACATTCAGAATACTTCTGAGGTTCTGTGCTACAACTGTGTGAATTTGGCATAAATACCGATCAGCATGAATGCTGTAGGGTACTTTTTGAAGTACACAAAAATGACAGCAATATTAATTTTTATCAAGAATATTCATACTGATAACTTTAATACAAAACAGGATCTTTACTACAACTGCGAGAGTTTGTCATGAAAACTAAACATCATTCAGTATTCTATTGCAGTAGGGTACTTTTGTAAGTATACAACAATGACAGAAATATTTAATTTTTATCAACAGTATTCATAATCATAAATTTATTAATTTTGTTACACTCTTACTATGACTAATAATGCCTTGTTCCGCTGTGGCCATATTGCATTCATTAGCGGCGCACTGCGTTTATCATCTCACTGATACACAGATAGGCAGTTTTGCATGTGTATACCGATAGATTCCAAATAAATGTGTGATGGACCAAATCTTGTGGGTGAGTCAGTTGAACAAATACTTTAATTTTCTTTACCCTACAAGCATCTATGTGAAATTAAAATGGTGATGATCAACAGAAAAAACGAGCTTCCTCGCCAAGGCACTGGTCGTGAAATGCAATAGTCACATCTTTGTATTGAGGTAGAACGTGCCTATAGGGGACAGATAATCGGACTCTCAAATTTCTACAATTCTTTTCTAATCTACCACTTGTAGGGGCTCATTTTAAAGCTCTCTGAGAAGAAAAACTTTCACTTGCTTATATATTTCGAAAACCCGAGATTCCATTTTCCCCATAGACTGCATAGAGTTAAACAGGAATGGCGGCCATTTTGAATTTCAAATATCGCAAAATGTTGGGTAATTTGTTTCGCTAGTTCCAAACTTTGCACGGTAACACCCCGATTTTTATTATTGTTGATTTGGTGTAATATGCGCCCCTACATGTACATACTGGTATGCCTGAGTTATATATGTGTCACAGATTCTGTTGAATTATTGGGCCATTTTTCAAATAACCATACTTCCTCATTACATATATTTTTCACTATCAGGCTCTTATCAAAATACTGAAGTGAAATCTATGTTTATGTGATTCTTAAAAATCAGTAGGGCCTAACCCTTGAACATTCTCAGACAGCAAAGGAGACAATAGAGTGGAGTTTTCTCTGTGAGTGATATAGTAAACTAGCCAGCTTATACTGCAGGTATGTATGATATATCTGGCCTAGCGTGTGCTAAACCACTGATCAGGATAATGGTAAAATATCACTGGTTCACCCTGTTCTTCTTACTTGGCAATCTTATTGCTTCGAAGTCTGAACCGATATGCAAAGTGTACAAGACCACTCGTGTTGACTGCACTGAAAGGGGGCTGAACAATTTACCGCAGAAAATACCGTCGTACACAACACACTTGAATCTGAGGAGCAACTACATTGTATCTGTGCCGCCAAACAGATTTGTGCATTTCAAACAGCTTCAACATCTGGTCTTCTCATACAACCGCATCATCAGTATTGATTCTACATCTTTCCAAGGGCTACAAAATCTGCAACTTTTGGATCTCTCTTCCAATCAAATCATTACAGTTGTAGACGCTTTCAAGGATTTGTCGAAACTTGAAATACTTGATTTATCCCTCAACAACCTGACCGAAATACCATATGCACTGTTCGCTCCGCTTAAAAATTTAAAAGAGCTGTCTCTCCGTGGCAATAACTTGTCAGTTTTGTCTGCTGCCACATTTCATAAATTGAACAGTCTTCATAGCCTTGATCTTGGAGTTATTGGCATATCAGATCTGCCTGATGGAATATTTGACAGCCTTACAAACTTAAAGGTACTTGATCTGAGTGAAAATAAAATGAAATGCTTTCCGAAGAAAGCTTTGCAAGCACTCGTTGACATAGAAGAAATATCTTTTAACTGGAACAAATTAAACTGCAGCAACATACATCTTGAAAATTTCCGAAAACTACAGAGGCTATCATTCTATGCATGTTTCTGGGAAGATACCATTATACCGCATTTTATTTTTGGGGATAAGGAGCATAATGAAATTGACTTCGCAGGAGACAAAAGTGCACCATCTCGTCGACAAACATTTGACATTGTTAGCATTGAATCAAATATTGCGATATTCCTTATTTATACAAATATCAATACACATTCCCTGGAAAGGATCCTGAATGACTTTAGATACACTAAAATCAAAGCACTCCACTTGAACGGTCTACTTCTGTCAGAAATGACAAACACAACACTGAGGAGTTTGAAGGACACAAGATTACGCATTCTTCAACTAGGAGATAACCTGGACATGTCTCTACCTCCAGGAGTTTTTCAGTGGTTGTCACATCTCGAGGAATTGGGCATTGGAGGTGATTCCGTACAACAGATTTCCCCTGATACTTTCATTGGTTTGACTCGTTTGAAGAACTTATACCTTGCTTCCAGCACACTGTGTTCTTTTCCGAAAGGAGCTTTCGTTCCCTTGAAGAGTCTGGAGACATTTCGTCTGTATGGGCCTTGTTCAGGAAGTTTCAGTGATTTGCTACATCGTATGGGAAGATTGCCGACACTGACTCATCTCAATCTCTGGAATAATCAATTCTCTGGTCAGATTCCTTCAAACATTTCTTTTTATCTACCATCTCTCATAAATTTAAATCTTTTTCGCAACAAGTTACACTCAATCTACCAAGACGCCTTCTCATCCCTGTCACAACTCGAAGTTTTGGATTTAACTGAAAACAATATCTATGTCTTGCCTGATAAAGTATTTTCAGTGCCTTCTCTTCAGATACTTCACATTGATGATAATCCTTTTGATCTAACCCCTTCAGATCCCATACATCCTTTCATGCATGCAAATAATTTGCGAGAATTACACATGTCAAATCATAAAATGCCAGAATATATACACGTAGAAGATATCCCAAAACTACAGCATTTGACTATTAAGGATATGCATAGCCAACAATTTCCGTCGTGTGATACATTCACAGTGATGTTGGAAGTACTTGACTTATTATCAATTAAAACACTGTATATTTTAAGTATGTGCATAGCATTTGAAGAAGATAATGATTTACATCAGTTCTATTCCATAGAAAAGTTACTGCTATTTCAAGTCACTTTTAAGTATTATTCCAATCTTGAATTGTTTCTTAGCCTTTTCCCAAATGTAAAACACCTCATTCTTAATGAAATCACTGGATTAACGAGTATAAATCAAATCCCACAGAGTAACAAATTAGAGCATTTAAAGTTATATGGCACTCACCTTACAGCTTTTGATACTGATTTGCTGGCATCTGCGAAAAATCTGATTGAATTAAAAATTGATTCAGAAAGCTTTAACTGTTTACACTGCAACATGAAAAAATTATTAGACTGGGTGGAAGCTGATAAAAAAGCAACTCTCAAGTTACACAATTCACTTTGTGACATTCCACGTCAGATGTCCATATACAATTTACAATATGGATTGGAATGCAATCAGTCATTTCTGATCTCTCTATCAATCATAGGTGTTGCTGTATTTATCACACTTTGTATTTCACTTGCTGTTCGCTTTCGATGGCATGTACGTTATGTTGTTTTCCTTGGAAGGCTTAGATTTGGAGGCTACATGCTTCAGAAAAACGAAGATGAGCAGCCATTGAATAAGAAATATGATGCATTTGTCTGTTACAATGAACATGACAGAGATTGGGTGTGGCAGCAGTTAGTTCCCAATTTAGAAGATACTGATCCACCAAAATTTAAACTATGTTTGCATGAACGTGACTTCATGCCAGGTTCTGATATTTTTGACAATATCCTGGATAGTATTGAGAACAGTCACAAAACCATGTTAGTACTGTCACCTCACTTTGCTGAGAGTGAATGGTGTTATTTTGAAATGAGAATGGCGCAGAGTTTTCTCTTTGATCAGTTTGATGAGAAACGAGATGTTCTAATTCTTGTTTTGTTGGAGAAAATCCCTGATGCTGTGATGCCACGAGTGTTGCGTAAAATTCTGTTGAGAAAGAAGTATATCACTTGGGTGGAAAATGAAGCAGGGAGAAGACTTTTCTGGGAGACTTTGAAATTGAACCTGAGGTCAGACAATAGAATCAACAACTTTCCTGATGTTTGATAATTCTACTGAGTCTACCGTACAACTCTTTTCGTTCATGGATTGAATGTTTATCACAAGTGAATTTTATTCAATGGACCTACATACCGGTATATATCAGTATGTAACTTATCCCGGACACCATTTTACTCTATTATGCGATAATGCGTCGGTTTGAAGGAAGAACTAATTGTAGTATACGGAACCGGACGAGCATGAGCAGTTTTTATCAATATATATTAAGTCAATGACTAAATCAACGTAAAAATATTGCCTCTGAAATAACTAAATTTTTTTTGTTCTCGTAAATGTAAGAACGTAGCTATCAATAACTGTATACAGTATACTGTTTTCATATCTGCATGTCCTCAAAACAACTTGTTAATTGTTGACTGTTTTATTGCTGCAGATAAACATGAATTTATGACTCTGACACATTTTATATCGCTGTAACCAGTACAAATTTATATTTCACTATTTTATTCCTGCTGTACTCAAAACTATTTTAGTCCATTTATCCCCACAGTAGACTGAAAGATTCAGTCTTGTGCGGGCGCTCCGGCGCACTGCGATCTACGACCCTTTAGTCAAGGCACAGTCTCCTCCGTGGTAAAGGGTAATAGGTCGCAGTGCGCCGGAGCGCCCGCACACGACTGAATCTTTCAGTCTATCCCAGCGGATGAGTGTTGTATCTTTTACGTTGCTGTAATCAGTTACAATTGTTGTTTTGCGTACTATTTTATTCCTGCTATACTCAAAACAATTTTTCAACTATTGTATTCCTGCATATATGAGCGTTTTCTTTTTCATTGATGTACTCAGTACAATTTATGTTTCATCAATTTAATATATTCACTTTGTGCAGAAAAGCAACTTTATATGTAGTTTCACGTTCCTGTTTTTTCGCATTACATTGTACTATTTTATACCTGCAGATAATCAAGTCTAGAATGTCATTATTTTTCATAGCTTTACTCAGAACAGATATATATACATATATATATATATATATATATATATATATATATATATATATATATATATATATATATTTAGAGGACATATGTACCCATTTTATTCATACAGGTAAACATAAATGAGATTGTTTCTAAGTTTTATATCACTCACTTTCTCACCTTTCGAATTTAAGTGTCATTAAGTTACCCATTTATTCATTCATTTAACTAGTTTTGGACCGCTAGACAATGTTGCGTATGCTGATAATAAGATTTTAAAGAATGATTTCATAGTCAGGTTTACAACAGCTACCCCTACTGTAATCTTAGAACGCATTTCCTGAGCTGAATTTAATCTTTCTTCTCATTGATGAAATCAATCCGTGACAAATCACGGCCAATCTGTTTACTACAACAATATTTCAATAAAGGAATTCGAAAATAGATATTTTGTTGATTTTCATGCTAGGTTAAAATCTGTCGCACATTGAAATATACCCTATTTCTTTTTTCTATTTTTAATATCAATTTATCATTTCGAAATAAGCATTATGGTGCTACTGCTAGGCAGAAAAATCAATCCGTGGCACTTTGCGGCCACTCCATTTTCTAATTTAGCTATTCAATTAAAAAATAGAATGAATGGTAATTATCAAATTTCAAATATTTTAGGCGAGCAGATAAAGCGCATTTGGCCCTTTTCTAAATATATTAGATTTTGCCTAAAGTTAAAGTGTAAGAAATGAGTAAAAAGCCTTGTGAGGATGGTACATTGCGGCCAATCAGAATTTTGCTTGGAAAGCTTCATTCGATATTTGAAAATCCTATCTTTTTCAAAATTCTGTTTAACTAATATCTATTTATTTTCCTTTTAACTTTCCTAAAGTTGTTTGTCAAATCGCATTTCACTTTATCAATGTCCGAATGGCCATATGCCATGTTGAAAAGCAAACTGCAAATTCGATCCAAAATCCTAATTTCTATTTAAGTTTAGGCGTGGTCTATTAGAATTCCCCTTGACGTAAATGATGGACATCTCGAACAGCCAATCAGATTGAACCAAACAGTGACAAGCTGACGATTGACATATCACTTAAATATTTCAACAGTTATACTTTTCTTTGTCGATGTTTTTTAATTGAATTGAATTTTCGGTCGCTGTCAAATGTGCTTTCTCCCTCCAACCGAATAGTAGGTAGCAACATTATGAATGGTCATCAGCAGTGCAACAAATTTCACGGCGTTTGTACAGAGGGATACTCAACAAATGACAAAAGTTTGTGACATACTCTGTGCGTTGAATGTTTTGTTAAACCATGGAGCTTGTCTGTTTCTAGCTCCATGGTTAAACGTTTTGCTACTTTCCTTTCCTTGGCTAGACCTGTCCCACACCAAAATTACATACTTCAGTGACTGTGCGCGCCGCAAGCATTACAGGCGCCGACGTAGTTGAAAAGTGCTGTCAACTGTGGCGGTGCCTGTGGCGGTCAAAAGTGAAAGTTATAAGCGAATTAGCTCTGCGTGGCAGGGCTGTGTGTTACAGGCGTTATACGGCCTCCCACCAACAGGCCGTATACGACCGTATAACGCCGGTAACACACATCCCTGCTATGCAGAGGTATAAGCGAATCACTGAGCCACAGGCTCTGATGCAGGCCAGCCGTCACCGATGCTAATGTATCAGTGACGGCTGGCTGTTTGCCTGCATTGAATCAAGAGCCTGTGGAATCAACCGCTCTGAGACACTGTACATATATTACATGTAAATTAAATTGTAATGCGACTTCTTTATCAGAGAATTATTTTTTATTTAACGAGGTAACATGAGAATACGTGCATATCAGCCAGCATGGAGTGTTTGGATCTGGTGGTCGTGTCATTGTTTTGACTCTTAGTCTAACCTACCCGCCAGACAATGCTCCAACTTCATGTACTTCGTAGAGTAAGGCTGCGTTCACACACACACACAAAAAACTGATTGGGGGGGGATAGGGGGAAGTAGAGGGGGGACTTGAAAATTTTGCTCTACCTGTAAGGGGACTTGAAAATTTTTTGGTTCCCTTTTATGTTTTCCAATTCCAAGGTTTTGTAGGTAATTTAATGAAAAATGAATACCAGTTTTGTATCATCCAAATGTTGCAATGTTAGTAATAATTTAATAGAATTTAGAACCATTTTGTCACATTCCATGACTTTGATCTCGCAAAAATCTAAACATGTGTGATTTGTCATAAAAAAATCAAACTTGAGCCTAGTAACAGGGCTAAAGCTGCAACTGTTGATGATTTTTGCAATATTTCTATGCAATATATCAACTACAGTTTCTTGCTGTCTCCCTACAGCGTGCTCAAACACACAATGTTCAGTTTGTCGACAAAGCCTGTATATATAAATATGTATTAGGTGATAGTTTAATTAGAGTCGAGACCGACAGTCAGTTGTCAGTGATACAAATACATGGTACACATACACAGACTGTGATAGCAAGCTGAATACTGGACAGTTTAACATGCTGTAGGGAGTAGAACAAGAACGCAGTTGTATAAACTGAGCAAAAATATTGTCAAAATTATCAGATACTGCCCTGCTACTGTAGTGTCACTGTTACTGCATACCTGAACAGTGACAGAGTTTGCTCTGACTCTGATGTACATGGTAGTTGAAGAAGAGTTTGTGTCAAATGACGCTCATGACAGTGTAACATTACAAAACAAGATCAGGCCAGTGAGCCATACATGGAAGAACACGTGGAATTTGTTGAATTCTGGCATATGAGAATAATCAAATATTAAAGAAAATAAATGGGGTCACCATGATTGATTTTCTAAATTTTCACATTCTTGTCATAAAATAATACAAAAGTAAAACTTTGAACAGTAAAGATGAAATGAAAAAATATAAAACTAAATGGAATTATTTATTTTTTAACCAAATTTGCAATTGTTACACCCAAAAGATCAGAGATGAAAATATTTATTTGATGGAATACTTTAACCTTCCAGTACTGTCAATTTTGAGTAGCATCTAATTCATATATGTCTTGTACTTTCGAAACAAAGTTTTGGTAGGTCACTGTGCTCAGTTTTCTACAATATGGCAATAAGCCAGAATTCACCATTTGCCTACTCTTTCATGATCGTCATTTTGTATGCTCTTTGGCAGGAGCAGTTGACCTGGCCAGAGTTGGATTAACTCAATTTGGCTTAGATCAACAAATCCAAAAAGTTTACTGATGCGTTTAAAGAACTTGCTTTGGGAATATGACTATAGAGAAAGCTAATAACAGGTAGTGTTGAAAGTCTGTGAGCAGAACGGCGCAATACGTGTTTGTTATTTCTGCGCGCACATCCTTTACAAATATGCGGGCCTGTGATAGTTGGCGGGGGATCTTGAAAAATTTTGATTATATAGAGGGAGGGCATTTGAAATTTTTTTAAGGTATTGAGGGGGGCATCTGAAAGAAAAAAAGATTTCAATCACGATTCCGCGATTCCTCAAACCCCCCCCCCCCAAATCGTTATTTGTGAACGCAGCCTAAGCTTATATTTTTGGTGGTCGGCAGATGTTACCGCTCAGCAAATGATCACAGCTGTGTGTTGGCAACTCAATCTCGAAAACCAACGGTTGAACGTTGAACTGAGGTTAAACAACTTAACAGTCTCGATGTTTACTATCTTGACCGGCAAGATATTTCTGGATAGGACAACTTCCTGTGTCTGAATACAATCTAATTTTGCCACCAGAGTAGTTGTATGGGCATGCAATGCTATAACGGTGGAGAAAATGAATAATTAATTATGTCAATCCTTTCATTTCTGTCAGAAATACTTCCAAAAAACGTACAAGAACAGGCTGATTCGTAAGTAGGCGGCGAACTGAATTATGGTTAGCCTAATCGTAATATTCACGGGAATGCTTGGACATGTATCTAGCTGTGGAAATGCAGCAATCTCTTGGCGGGGTAGCATGCGTCGCTATGCGGTCATAAAAAGGTCAACCCCACCGTGTCGGGGTATGACCCGCATAGTGACGTGCGCTACCCTGCCAGCAGATAGCTGCGTTTCCACAGCTAACATGTATCAATTTAGATGCCATAACTAATCTCATGCTCCGCCTCTCCTTAGCATTGACCAAACCCAAACTCAAATAGAAAATCGGAAAATGGCAAATTGGAATTAGGTTGCAGTCGCCGATTCCCACTTGCAGTTTTGAAAGGTGGACACCGCACTGCACAGAGTTACCTAACATAAATGAAAATAGGCACGTTTCTAAGATAACTTGCATTTACGATGACGTTTACAAATGAAATACTGATTGGCCACAAAGTATCATCCTCACAAGGGTTTTTACCAATTTCTCATAATTTCACCACCGTTGAAAACTTGTTCATTTCAAAAAGGACCAAAATGCGCTTCATCAACGTGAAGAAACGTTTAAAAATTGATTATTAGCCTAATTTCTATTTTCTAATGGAATACCTAAATTAGAAAAATGGAGTGGCCGCAAAGTGCCACGGATTCAATCTGCTAGCCAGAATTACCATTATGCTTATTTCGAAATCATACGTTTATATTAGAAATAGGAAATAGAAATATGAGTATAATTCAATATTCAATAGATTTTAGCGTACAAGAAAAATCAACAAAAAATCTATTTTCAAATTCCTTTATTAAAATTTCGTTGCGGTAAACAGATTGGCCGCGTTTTGTCACGAATTGGTACTGCTGCGTGACAGAAAGCGGCCAAGCGCTCTGTCCAGTTTATTTATCAGCCTGACGTAAATTGAAAATAGGAAACGCTGGCTATTTCCTATTTTCAATGTGGTGCAGACATGCGCAATGACATGTACCGCCGCCAACCCATACAGCAAAGGGAGTCCGACGTAATTAATAATGATTACATTGTGACAAAAATGTATCAACAATTGTTGCCGCGAATTGAACAGACTTTGACTTCAAGATACACTGACTCTTGTTTTAATTGGCACATGCTCATGTAATTAGCTTGAAACGAGACATAAATCGACAGTCTAAGTTTGTTTACCCGTCCCAACCAGGCCCAGACAACAAGAAGAGAGCAGCTTTCCCTGGCATTCGTTCGGTTTGATAAATTTATTGACCTGTACGTTGTGGACCATTTTGCATGCGAGAGGCTCTTTTATAACCCCAGTACGCAGTGTTGGCACTCGTAGGAAAAAGCTTGGTATCATGCCTTTTCCACAAAATTGCAAAACACCCCTAGCTTGTATCTGAAATTTTCAACAAAAAGACATCCTTCCTTATTGTTTGAAATACAGGAGATATATGAACCAAAAATGCTACATAATTTATTAAATCTTGGAGTGGTGAGATATTTAAAAATACAGTACTGACTATTATTACAGTATGGGGCAGCAAGACAACTTTTGGGAAAGAGTATACATGATGACATCCTTATTAACTAATCACATGTTCAGTTCAGCGCTTAAATGGATGTGTGTCTCGGAAAATTATTTACCAGATTTTAAAGTGGTATTCTAGGCCTAATCCTTTCATCGATAAACTTTTGCAAAAAGTACCGGTACCCCTTTTTCGTATTTTCACGAGCCTAGAACCAACCCAACCCCCCAACCCCCTTGTCAAGGATTTGGGACGCTTGGGTATCGATTTTCCATGAGAGTACCGCCATTGCGTTTTTAACCCCTTTGTGAAGCGAAAATCTGGCACCTAAAAATAATACGAATCCATTTGCGGGCGGATGATTCGATGACTGTAATACAGTGTAACAATTACCGTACGACGCACCGTTTTTTGATGTATTTGGTAGGGACGCATCATGTCACTGCGCATGTCTGCACCAAATTAAAAATAGGAAACAGACTGTATTTCCAATTTTCAATTTACGTCGGGCTGATCAATGAACAAGACATCCGGTTGGCTGCAATCTGCTATCCGGACTTACCATTATGCTTATTACGAAATCATACGCTTATATTGAAAATAGGAAATAGAAATATGAGTATATTTCAAAATTCAAAAGATTTTAGCTTGCAAGAAAAATCAACAAAAAATCTGTTTTCAAATTCCTTTATTAAAATCCCGTTGCGCTAAACAGGTTGGCCGCGTTTTGTCACGATTTATGTGTACCCCGTTGCATCCGTGTTGGTAAACCTTCTCGGAAAACCTGACGATTTTCACCGAAATGTGCGAGCGAAAACATACCTGAACATTCCGATGACTGTTTTGTATTTACAGGGTCTTGATTGCCCTAGTATAGGTATAGTTTCCGCATTTTTATGGAATTTTCACGGCGATCGCGGGCAGCAACCTTGTCGACAGGTCGCCATGTTTCAACTGAATACATCAGCCGAATTCAAATGAAATATTTGGTCGCAAGAGGGCGGTATGAACAATATCACCATGCGCCATCAGAGAATGTTCAGGGCCGGATCTCGCGATCTCGCAATCTGAAGGGACACTTTACCCGTGGATTCAAATGATGTTACAATGTTGTTGTTGGTTTATTTAATTTTTTCTCGCTGAATTAAATTTAATAAGTAAAGGTAAAAAGTTTAAGTCACTCACTGCGTCAAGGAATAATTACCATTTTACAGCCTAGTAAACAACTGTGAACACGGAGAATCGACGCCTTCTATACATAATATAGAAGTCTGTTCGGTCAGTGTTCCTGTGCGGCGTGAACCCAAGCACCGGGCAGTCGCAATGAAATAGTATTGTATAAAATATGTAGGAAATTTGATAATTTGAAAATCATCTTTTTCCAAAATGTTTTGAAAGAGTGGGTGACTTTGAGCGAAAACATTTTAAATGCATTGAAATGCATTCAAGAAGAAGCCTACCAATGTTGAAAGTTATCATATATAAATTGTGAAGTTACTACGTTAATATTTTCATTGTAAACCAAATGTTCTGTATATTTTTAGAGTTGAAAGAAATAAAACCACTGGCTTACTTACCATGGCTTTCACTTTTTCCTGAATAAAATTTACTCCCGCCGTCGATCAAAAAGATTTTTACAAATTTTCTTTGTGTTGAAACACCGTTTCATAGGAGTTTGGGGTCGCGAAAAAGGTAACTATATAAAAGAAAGTTTTGCTCTTAGGTTTACTTTTTTCTATTCTTTAATGCATATGTGTAGGAATGAAGTCTAAAATAAAGTAATTATAAAAGGAACATTCCTTATAACTTGAGATTAAAAACCAAAACCTTGGAAATTATAGTAGGTAGTTTTATTCAAGATACAGGCCTGGAGCTGGAGATATACTCAAAATACCAGTGATAATCAATGTTTCGGATAATCCTAATCTTAAAATAATGTCTTTTATCTCCTTTCATCATAAGTGAAGACACAGCTTACATGAGAAAAACTACATGAAACTGTAAAGCAAGACAACTTGTAGCCACATTGGTCAACTCTCCAACATGATTTATACGATATCCCCACGCCCTGGAGGCACATTGCTGTGAGAAGGGCACATCACATGTTGTACCATTGTACCGCGATTTTAACATCCTATTGCCGCCTCATGTTGACTCTGACAAAATTGTTGATAAAGTATGGAAAGATGAAGGTAATCTTTGTTATTATACTGTCCATTTACCTTTCTGAGCCGAATCATGTGTGTTGGAGGAATATGATTTCTCAAACTCCACGTCCTCTACGAATGTTCCCCACTTCACCGGCCAGACTTGTAGATCATGTGCAGCTGCGAGAGTTAGCACATATTCCCCTGAAGCGAAATTGAGCTAAGATTTCATTTTCACATCATCAAAAATTCAGAAAAAAATTACTGACCCTGTTTGACTGTAAATTAAGTTTTGTGTTACCTCTTTCCCCGGACTGCGTTCATATTATCCTTCAGGGTAGATACAGCGCCCCAAACGCCAATACTTGATCTTAGTATAAACCTCCTGACTCCAAGGTTCGTATAAGATTCCAAAACACCAATCTAGATTCTACGATTTAGGGTATATCATTCACGATTTTATTCACGATTTTTTTTTTGAAAATGGGACTCTTTAAATAACTTAGCATACAGAGATATATAAGGTATATTACAAGAGTAAAAATCTTATCAAGAATACAGGCAACTGCGAAAGTGTCGATTCCAGTATTGATAAGCTTAAAGTCTATATGCAGGTTATTATTAAACAGATCGGAGTTTAAGAAATGAAGAAATCCTGCATATCCTCTTGTCAGAATAGACCATGAATTTATTCTCAGCATAAGAATATTTATTTTTAGCATAAGAACATTTATTCTTAGCATAACAATATTTATTCTTAGCATAATATTTATTCTTAGCATAAAGCAATATTTATTCTTAGCATATGAATATTCAGGATTTATTTTAAAAGTTTATTTACACAAGAAAGAAAACACAATTTCCTTGACAAAACTGACAGAGCTGAAACATCTGGCAGATTTTACCTTTTATTTTATTGCTAAAAGAACATTTGAATACAGAAAGTGTCTGGACATGAACCCCATAATCATTAATGTATGTCTTTCCTTGATATTTTGTGAAATATTGATGGTATTTCATGACAAATGCTTTACAGATTTGAATGTTTCTTTGGCTCGCAGAAAGTAAAGCTGGGCGTGTAGGATGTTGACCCTTGGCACACACCGATGTTGGTGGCCTCCCTGGCTATGTGTATGGTAGGTCACCAAGTCCAACAACCCAGTGAACTTGTGCCAGGATGAAGACCCTCGACACATATTATGACGTCCGCTGTTGATTTTATTGTGAAATTTCAAAGTTATCACCATGACCACTTAAAAATCTTGATCACTGAAGTAAAACATTGAAGTTTGTGGGATATTGCAATGACAGCCACTTGCCCATATGGAAGGAAAATTTTCAATAAAACTCTATTTGTGAATAACATATTACATGTATGAAGGCTACTCACCTCAATAAGTTCACTGAATGGAAATGACGTCTACAAACATATGTATGTAAATCTCAACAACGGTAATTACTTTTGAACTATCTTAAAATACACCAACAAAGCCTCTTTATCTATACTACGCAAAACAATTTCATAAAACAATAAGCATCATGATCAGGTTCACAACATTGAAATACTGGCATATTTTAATTATGGATATCTTTATGTATTCTACATACAATCCAAAAATTATGTAGTGTCGGTACATTACAGTATATCCATGAGCAGATGTAGACACAACAGTGTACTGCATACTTTGCTCTGACTTAACATACATGTCGAAATGAATTTTAAACAAATGATCTGGAATTACAAGACTACATTATTATTGATGATTTGTTTGCAGTCTGTGAGGGTATGCACTGAGTCATCTAGTATGCTCTACCACAGTGCCAAGTGTTTTGATTATTTGCACTACATCAACCCTTCAAAGTTTTTGTCTTTCCTGTTTTAGAATGTAACATTTGAAGTTTGATCCAATGCAAAGAATACCAAGCCTTTCCACGGAACAGTTGTAATAATATTAAATGACTGTCACTAGCAATTTTAATCCCAGTCCTTAGTAATGCTACCTCCATATGAAGCAATCGTAATCGTTTCTGTCACTCTGAAACATTTCTGTCAAATCATCAAATTAATTTAACAGTATTATCGCTATTTTCACGGCTATTGCTAGAGATTTTGAACTTTTTAACATAAATTCATGTAGAAATGACTATTATAAACTGAACAAAGTAGAAATTGTACATGTGTTACATGTATATACAGTGTTTTTGCTAGGGGTGGGTAATGACGATACTATGATTTTGGAACCCCGGTAACAATTCTACTGTCCCCTAATCTGACTGCATTGATATACCAAGGGCAACCCCGGTAAAATGATTGGGGAACACCAGTAACATTTACCTGCTTACTGCCCATAACAAATACACTTATATGTGAGTCTATGCAGCCTCTCTCTGATATCAGCCTCCACATTACATATTGTTTATTGTACAGACCAATACCTGCATCAATATTTACAGGTACCTGTCCTCCACATCCGGGTATATGGCAGTGTTTTCCAGTATTTTGATAATGTTTGGTTGATGGGATTTCAGGGCAAATATTAAATGCTTATACGAAAGTGTGAAAGAGCAACAGCAATTTAAGTTTATTTAAAACTTTGGAAACATTTGCTATTGTGCAGCATTAAAGCTTGCAATGCGACTGTAGGAGCTGAACTATGGCAATACTCATTTGTTCTTGACGTCAAAAGTCAACATTATAAAAACCCTAGCTAGATATTGTTCAACTACAAAGGGGGTATTTAGTTAACGACAGAATGTTTCATGGAACATATCAAACGATACTGACAGTGCCTCCTGGTTTAAATTTTGAAATACACCAATTAAAAAACAATGGCATGAGCTTTCTCTATGGAAACAGGCTACATTACTTGAACCTGCACTATTGATATAAAATAAAGTCTTCATGGGGTTACTGTTACGAAACGAACTGCTCATTATCAAATTACTTCAAGAAAAACCGTAGGTGATGATAACTGTTAATGTAGAATGTATCAAAAAATAAGACTTCTAATCTGAAGTTAGAAACATTACTGAGATAAGATGGTTAAAGAAAAGTACTCTCAAAACTGTTTATTGCGTAATCGTGGCCTGGCAAAGGAAATAGGCAGACATACTACTCCAAATTTAAACCCAGATATTACTAAAAAGAATACAATCTAATACAAACTGAATGGAATTGATTGTACTTTTCGTTATTCTGTCAAAAATATGAAGTCCAAAACAACATTTTCACGTGATCAATATTCAAATGACACAAGCCAAAACAAACTCATATTTCTTACAGCAGAAAAAGAACTCATTTTAATCGAAAAACTCGAACGAAGTAGATTTTGACCTCATATAAACTGAGAAACATCTCGTTATATTAACTTAACCCTTTGAACCCGGCTCGGACATACATATCCGCATGACGCCATAGGGTACCAAGGGGTCAGGTTGTTGTCTTGTCAGATTTAACCTTGTTTCTATCTAAATGTATAATGCTACACAACTGCGTTGTAAACAATATTAGCGAGCGAGTAATAAATGTTCTTGTTGTTAAAGTGTCCTCAGTGGGTACGGTCTTCGTGCAATAACGACTGCAGTGAGATCTATGAAACGACGGAGGAGTATTCATTCGGATCCTTAGCATTGACCTCTCTATTCCTTGCAATTGTTTCGTGATGAAGAGAGGGCCCCTATCTTTGAGAAAACACAACCGACAATATGGCAGAGCTATATATTGTAACAAAACATAGTAAAGCGCCCATACATTAATTTCCTCCGAAACTCTACACCGTATTTCTCATGTTTTAAGTGGGGTAAAAATGGAAGAGCAAAGAGGTACAGTTATCTACAGGTTCACATTGCATTATGGGATGTCATTCTATGAATATGTAACGTTCGGTAGAGATGCACAGAGACACAGCAGCTTGAGTCATCAATACCCGGTTCTTTTATTTCCAATTCCACATTAATTCAAGGCAAATCAGTAGTACATTCCTGCCAGTACATTTTGAGTGGTCTCAGTCAGAAAAATGTAACAACTTAGCCGGCTATTGAACCACTCTTTTTTGGGAGTGGAGATTTAGCCAAGTGGTTCTGTCTGTGGCCTCTCAGCTAGGCGACTGATGCCGTATGTTGTGGGTTCGAATCCGATTGAAAACTATCCGAATTCAGTACAGAACAGTTAACTCTTATGCCAAGGTAAAGGAATGACACGAAGGATAAGAAGAAGACCTGTGTACAAGAAGTACAGAGAATACCCATGTAAATAATTACACTACTGTTTCAAGTTTCCACTGAGAAATCAAATTCACATACCTCTACATGCAGTACAGTAACAAATTCAATATATTGTTGCATCAGAGAGATTACATGCTGAGCAATGGATAGACGGGGTGGCTATGTCATCACAGCATTACAATAATAAAGACTTGTTGAATACAGTACTACAATTTGGATTGCATGTGAATAATATGAGGTTATTACGAAAATACCGCAAAGGATGCACAAGGACATTGGCGCAGCGTATCGCCCGACGCGAAGCGGAGGGCGATGCGAGGTGCCAATGTCCGAGTGCATCCTTTGCGGTATTTTCGTAATAACCTTATTATTATACATCTTACATTCCTGATCGGGGCATCAAAATGTCGTAGTGACCGTTTTCGTGCAATGTCAACAATTTTTCTTCCAATTTTATCGCGCCAGTGTGGAACGCTCCCTCGGACGCGCTTCTGCAAGTTTTGGCACTATACACATACGTACGTACAGAGCGCGCTCGAGACTTGTTCTGGCACAAGGGGTCCCTTGAAACCGTTCTACAGTGAACGCGCAGATACAGTCGCAGGGAATGGGGCGCCTTGAAACCGTGCCGTACGGAACGGGCGCCAGTTCCGTACGGCTTTTTTAGCGCACGCTAAATTCTATTGTTCTCGATGGTAGATGTATAATAATAAACAAAACTCACCCTGACAGGATGCAACCTGTGTCTGTAGCCTCATACAACCTCTGCAGTTATCACACTAAAACACCTGTTTAAGTAATAGGACAGTGGTGTAAGTGTCTTGCAAATTGTACAGAACATTCCATCAGTGTACGCTACATGTAAACATTACATTACAGTATGGCCGCTCTAAGAGTCTACTGACAGAAAGACCATCAAAATGTCCTGTGTTCGGAATGGCTATGACTAGGCGTCACATCATAAAGTACTAGACTCGGTTTTGTGTCAACAGTAACGTGAAATATCAAAGCAGAAAAATACTGTGGCCATGAACGGTAAACACTGGCCGCTGAACACTTGTCTGTGTGTCCGCACACATGTGCGTACGTTCGCATTCAACCAGATACGAACTGAAAACGTCTATAGAATTGAATGAAAGGTATTCTGAAAGACTTCAAATACAACACAAGGATGCTTACCAAGAGGGGGTTCATGTGAGTTCTCTGCAAGTTGTGATGAACGCACTCAAATCGTGATAAACTGACCGCTAAGACTTTCAATGTGCACGCCAGAAATCACTGCACTATCAGATCTTTTTTTTGATCCACGCATGCGCCTGACAAATTGCGCCCTCAAACACCTGAGTGAACAAAATTGCAGCCTCACACACTTCCCTGCTTGACGGTTAATGTCCCCATAACCAATATTATAATGAGAAATATACTAAACATTGCAAAATACAACATTAAAAATTCTGTGAATTTAGTAACTGTGTCATGAATAAATGCGACTGAACTAAATTGGCAAGAACTTGAGGATCAAGTTTTGATGGTAAATTAGCATCACCAGAATTTGACTCACTAATTGCCGATCGAGGCAAGTGATGTGGATTTGAATGTAACCCAGCGTTAACCCTTGTTGATCGCCTCAACTGTGGATGAGTGTCATCCGTCACAGAGTGTTCGGAATCTACACTGGAATGTTCAGGCAATCCTGTCCTGGAGGGTTGTAGAGGCTCTGAATGGGTTATCAAGGTACAATCTTGATCTTCTGCCTTGGAGTCATCGCCTTGAACATCTATGGAGATGCAAGTGGCCGTTTCCTCGTTCTCTGGTTGACTCACCACTTGATCCCAGCTTTCGCTGTCTATGCAAAAGTCATCGTCAACTTCACTATTACCATCCTCGGACTGTTCATCTTCGAGGGCTATTTCTGGATTATAACCATTGTCAATATCCTTGATCATATGCCTAGCATCAAGCAACTCACACCTGTTCACAGTTTTCACTGACAGTTCTTTGCTGAAAGGTTCAACGACATAAGTGTGATCTCCCGTGTCCAGCCTTTTGATCACACGGTACGGTTCAGCACTCCACTTGTCTTGAATCTTGTTCCTGCCTCTAATGGCTCTGTTCCTACAGAATACAGTTGTGCCTATGGGCAAATCAGTGTTGTCCGCCTTGGCATCATTCCTATCTCGCCTCCTCTTAGCTTCTTTCTCAGTATTTTGGGATGCAACCTCAAAGGCTTTGTTCAATCTCTTCTGGTGTTCAAAAACCCAATCATCCATCTGGCTCTCTGTGCTTGCACAAGCCTCTGTACCCAGCAGATGATCTATTGGAAGGGTGGGCTTTCTTCCAAAGAAAAGATAGTGTGGCGAATAGCCAGTGGAGGAATGTGGTGTAATGTTATACGCATAGACAATCTCCGGCAAGTGTTCAGGCCATTTCCGTTTCTTCTCTGGAGCAAGAGTACGCAGCCTATCGTGAAGAGTACGGTTAAAGCGTTCACACTGGCTGTTCCCTTCCGGGTGATATGCCGTGGTATGACTTTTCCTGACGCCATAAACTCGACAGAGTTTCTGTATCACCTTGCTTTCAAAATTGCGACCCTGGTCGCTATGGATCCGTTGCGGGACGCCAAATCTCACGAACCAATCTCTAACAAGAGTGCGCGCTACAGTCACAGCTCTCTGATCCCTTGTTGGGATCGCCTGAGTAAACTTTGTGAATATGTCGGTGAGGACAAGAACATCTTCTATGCCCCGGGAACTGGGTTCAAGCACTGTGAAATCCATTGCAAGTACTTCTAGTGGTCTTGAAGCAGTCAAGGAGCCCATGGTGGGGTGTAACCGCTTCCCTGCTTTGGCCAAAGTACACCGTTGGCAAACGCGACAGTAGTCAGCAACTTCTTTTGTCATGCCTGGCCAGTAACATCTGTTCCTAACGAGTGCAGTAGTTTTCTCTGCAGACTGGTGTCCAACCTGATCGTGAACAGCGTTTAGAACTTTCCTTTTAGAGAACTAGGAAGTATCAGCTGATTGACTTCTCTCCCTGCATCATACACAACACGATAGAGAACACCATCCTTTTCTTGGATCCTTTTCCAATTTCGAAGAAGTTTACGGGCTTCTTTTGATTCTTTCATTAGTTGGCGATTGGATGGGGGTGTATGGAATTCCAGTAGAACCACAGTCTACCTACAACATCATCAGTTGACTGCATCAGCTTAAGGTCACATTCCTGGATCGAGGGAAATGTAGAGCTCGCCCTGGGTTCCATTTTGCTTGACTTCGCCCTAACTTCGTTAAGCAGCACCCTTGCCATTTTCTGTTCAGCTTCAATACGGACAACCTGGGGCACAGGTGTTGAGGATCTGGCACTCGAAGTGTCCTTGGTGACGACGTCTATGTGGATTTCTTCTAGTCTGGCATACTCTCCCTGATCAGTGTGATTCCTTTTCCGACTTAATGCATCAGCGTTCCCGTTACTTTTTCCAGATCTGTACTTTATACTGAAGTTAAACTGTGCCAACTCAGCTGCCCATCTCGTCTCAGTGGCTCCTAGCTTGGCAGTAGTCAAGAGGTAGCTGAGCGGGTTGTTGTCTGTGTAGACGGTAAATTCCGCACCAATAAGGAGGTCGCGATATTTCTGGGTGATAGCCCAACGTAGTGCTAATAGCTCAAGCTTCATGCTAGAGTAATTCGACATATTTCGCTCATTGGATTTCAAACTTCTGCTGGCGTAGCTGAGCACAACCACCTTATCACCTTGCTTCTGTGATAATACAGCCCCTAATCCATGGTAGCTTGCGTCCGTCTCCAGGATAAAAG
>LD344524.1:31886-48532 GCA_001465055.1 Ptychodera flava | reverse complement strand
GTGCATGTGCAAGCTTATATCCATATGCAAATATAAATTAATGATATGCAAATGATTATGCAAATTAGCCGCTACGCTTTTGCTTGATCCTGGGGAGAACACTGGTACAGCATAAACTTGTCTTTTCATACAACTGCACAAATACCATCACATCCGGATACAGTCAGGGTCTTCGATGTAGAATATTGATGAGGAAATCCTGCCGACTACGCCATGTGTAACGTTCGGTAGAGATGCACAGAGACACAGCAGCTTGAGTCATCAATACCCGGTTCTTTTATTTCCAATTCCACATTAATTCAAGGCAAATCAGTAGTACATTCCTGCCAGTACATTCAGTACAGAACAGTTAACTCTTATGCCAAGGTAAAGGAATGACACGGAGGATAAGAAGAAGACCTGTGTACAAGAAGTACAGAGAATACCCATGTAAATAATTACACTACTGTTTCAAGTTTCCACTGAGAAATCAAATTCACATACCTCTACATGCAGTACAGTAACAAATTCAATATATTGTTGCATCAGAGAGATTACATGCTGAGCAATGGATAGACGGGGTGGCTATGTCATCACCGCATTACAATAATAAAGACTTGTTGAATACAGTACTACAATTTGGATTGCATGTGAATAATACACAAAACTCACCCTGACAGGATGCAACCTGTGTCTGTAGCCTCATACAACCTCTGCAGTTATCACACTAAAACACCTGTTTAAGTAATAGGACAGCGGTGTAAGTGTCTTGCAAATTGTACAGAACATTCCATCAGTGTACGCTACGTGTAAACATTACATTAGGCCTACATTACAGTATGGCCGCTCTAAGAGTCTACTGACAGAAAGACCATCAAAATGTCCTGTGTTCGGAATGGCTATGACTAGGAGTCACATCATAAAGTACTAGACTCGGTTTTCTGTCAACAGTAACGTGAAATATCAAAGTAGAAAAATACTGTGGCCATGAACGGTAAACACTGGCCGCTGAACACTTGTCTGTGTGTCCGCACACATGTGCGTACGTTCGCATTCAACCAGATACGAACTGAAAACGTCTATAGAATTGAATGAAAGGTATTCTGAAAGACTTCAAATACACCTCAAATCGTGATAAACTGACCGCTAAGACTTTCAATGTGCGCGCCAGAAATCACTGCACTATCAGATCTTTTTTTTGATCCACGCATGCGCCTGACAAATTGCGCCCTCAAACACCTGAGTGAACAAAATTGCAGCCTCACAAATACAAACAATAACAATGTGGAATTTGTAGCGATGATTCACATATATGTTGGCCCCCCCTGGAAGATTTTGGAATAATGTGTTGGCAAAATATGGAAAAATTTGGCATCTGCAGTATTACAGGAAAACATCCTTAAAAAAACGCTGATAAAACTGATAAAAATTTGACTTTATGCGTTCGATCAACTTTGGTCGGCCAATATCAACTTCAATAGTCGCAGGAGCCGCCACCGGCAGACTTTCCAAGAAAGTCTTTGCTATCCTTTAAGCTTTAGATCTAAATTCATGATCACTGGATAATGTTGACTTTAATATATCTCTGATATATTAAAGTTAGGCGCCTGAGGGGCGTGTCGAATACTGCAAAGTTGAATTCGTGGCTGGTACGATGTCTTTCATGCCTTTATGGACTGGTATCTTACGTGCAAAAACGACACCAATCCTGTTTGGCATATTACCAAAACATGGTGGCCCCTATCACCAAAATCACAAATAGGGCAACCCTCCTGACAAATCCAACGCTCCTCTATGGAGGACGAAGAAACTGACCATGCATTCTCTATTAAACAATGTGATGAATTTACAGCCAATCTATACAAGGTTGATTTCCAATGGAAAGCACGGCCCAATGCATCGTTATTTTATCACAACTGATCCTGCATGCAAATTTACAATAAATACTTCAACTAGCCAAGATACCTTGGTATTTACAGGGCCGAACGATTGACCAACCAAAGACCAAACGGCCTGCTTTGACGTATCATGTTACAACACGCCTATGTTGACTTAATAATTGAACGGTAGAGTTCACGAAAACAACTGAAATACTCCACTTTAAGGATGGTGCCTTGCAGCAGCCAGACACCTTACAAAGTCTATTTTACGTGGCGTTCTTGCAAAAGAAATGTGTATACCTTTTGTGACACGTATATTTTATTAAATCTAGTCTTTAACATTTATTGTAGCTGGGAAATACTTGCATTCGCACATACAACTCTTACATCCATCACCCCTATCGTGAAATGTATGATGCCGCTCTGTTAAGTATTGTCAAAATGTTTGATAAGCACTGTTAGATTTATAGCTACATTGATCCAGTCGGTAAGTCTGCGGTCGTACATTCATTTCAATCTCTTCCAGAGTCTCTACTGCGCCTTTGAACTTTGCTGAACAAAGTAGTGAGTCGTGGGTTACCTCGAGCATAGATTTCTGGGTATGCGACTACTTCCGACCCGTCACACTAGCAGTGATATCAACGTGATACGTTACACGAACCAGCCCATGGCTGCTAATAAGGACAAACTTACTCTTCGTCACCGTGACAGAGTATTCATCATCGGCTGTTAGTTTGCTGAGGGAGCCCTCGTTTTTTATGTGGACGGGGGTCGGAATAATCTACAAATGTTATGAAAAAGCTACCCTCTTCCAAGTTAAAGTTTGACACCCTTCCCTCTGTATTCATCAATTCTAAAATGTGACACCCCCAAAAGATTTTATTTATTAGCCCTTTGCCCCTGAAGGCCCTGTGTGAAAAAAGTGACCGTTAAAAAGCTTTTGCAAGAAAAAGAGTTACTCTCCCCAATTTCCATGCCCAAAAATCCTCCCCGGAATGTCACAGTTCGTATAATAACATCTTAATTGGCATATAATTTCTCATTTGACTTTTGAATGTTCCAAGAATACTACTACTTCTACATCATCTGTAGTATTATCTATTATCTGCAAAGTCAAATCGCGCAAATGATCGAAGAAAAGAAAAAATTCTATCAGAAACAGGGCGACCCCCTAACAAATCCACCACCCCTTCAAACACGAGGAAACTAGCCAGGCCATAACAAAGTAATACATTTACTACAAATCTATACAAGCTAAGTTTTCAATGGAGCAACAGCCTTATACGTCGTCATTGCATCAAAACTGGCTTTGTATGTAAATTTATCGATTCCCCAAATATTTCCACGAGCCTAGATACTTTGGTATTTACAGGCCGAACGAACGACCAACCGTAGTCTAAAGGCTTGCTTTAACATATCATATCAGATACAACACACCTATGTTGACTTAATGCTGGGGCGGTTGAGATCGCGAACATAATTGAAAAAACGCCACTTCAGGGAGGTGTCTTGCAGTAGCCAGCCACATTTTTTACAAAGTGTATTTTACTCCATATGTGTTCAAAAGTAATACATACACGTTTAGTGACATGTGCCTTTTGTAAAATCTAGTCATCAAAATTTTATTTTACTGGGAAATAATTGCAATCACACAGTATTTAGGGATCTGTGTGAAATAAAGATATTTGAAAAACTACTACTACTACTACTACTACTACTACTTATCATCACCACTATCGCCGTCGTCATCGTCATCATGACTACCTTCGGCATCAATTTATCTACTACCTGCAAAGTGTAATCATGCAGATGATAGATGCAGAGTAAATGTTCGCAAACAAGGCCGTTTGATGCGTATATTTCGAGATGCCGATCTAGGGATATTAATACACTTGATCTTAGCAATTACAATACCAATTAAAATACCGGAAAATTGCAAGAGATTAAGTACAAGTGATGATTGCGCTGATAAGTTTAATTTCACTTACATTTTCTATTCGTTTTTACAGGACCAAGTTATTATAGACTCACACTGGCACAGCTATTGAACAATTCCGTCGTAAATATCAACACACGGTATTCCACAAACGATATTCTTGACCACGGAATGCCTTTTTGACGACAAAAACAGAAGCATTTGTAGCACATAGACGGTGTATTTTTTTAAATAAATTGTTTAAATATTAACTTTAATTGGCCTTTCACCAACAAATCTGCTTCTAAACAACCCGAACGCTGTACAGCTTATTGTACTTTTGCGTAGCCGATTCAAAGCATTGATTTATCTTAATTCTCCAACACCATGTCGAGTACACAGCCTCAGAGTGGAAGAGCAATCACTGATGGTCAAGACAGTGCCAGTGGCCATGAATACACTGACGGTGATCGTCAGCGAATTGCTACTGAGACCAACACCGCCATTGCAAACGTTCGTGCCATGCCCCCGTCTGCATTTGCAACTGGTCACCAACCTGACGATAAGGACATTGAAGTCAAACCGGTTACCAAAGATAGTGGCAAGACGGCTACCACTTCTCCGAGTCCAAGTACTTCACGGAGAAAGTCAAGGGAGGCTGGTGAGGGAATAAAGCCAAAGTAAGTACATGGCAATCATGTTCAATAAGGTGAACAAACTTTCAAATCGGTGGCTCTTATCCAAAGTTTTCAATTATAGCTACCAAAGAATGCTTCAGTGTAGACAGCACTCATTTGCCGTACCTGGGGACAACGTGGTATTATCGGTGCGCAAGTGACAGCTAGACTCTAAGATTGATGTCTTTATTAAAGTTCATTCTGATTTATACATTTCCTAAAGTTTGTGTGCCATGATTAAGGTCTCTCGGTTTCAGATATTTGCTGAACATTATTTTTTGAGACATTATCGCAAAGAGGACACTTTTAGGTACCGACGGAGGTTTCATTGGTACCGGTTATAGTAAAGAATCGAAATAGTCTTTGTTATGTGCTTTAGGGTGTAATACTGCCGTTCTGAATTACTGATGGCAGTGTTTTTATCCAATCACAACAAAGTGTCTTTATTTTATCTATCTCCGTAATAATTTAGTATTCCAGTTAATTGGTAGTTGTTTTACAATTTCCTGCCAAATACATAACGAATGGTCGCTTCCTGCTATTAATTTCTCTTGCACACGTATATTTTTGCCATGAGTAATGTGATGATTACGAAAGCCAGAGCAATAATGGCTTGTTACAATGGTCATTAACTTTGGCGTCAATTTTGCTATTATTACGTAATACCTACCTTGGTTACCTTTTGCCGAGTGACCAATAAGGCAAGAAATCCTAAACAAAACCATAAAATGGTATTAAGGTTGATGTATCACTGTGAGCGGGTGTGACTACGTCTGATATTCACATGTACAAAGGATGATATTATGAGTTTATATCCTACTTGCATGTAAATTACCAGTATATTTAAGAGGTATGTTTACGAAAATCGAGGAAGAAGGGACGACACCTTGCAATATAAGTAACCATCATGTAAAAGAAATAAACGCTGTTATCTTTGAAGGCTTTGAGCCACTACTCTGTTTCTGTATCCCGACGCCCTATTGCTTGCTATACCTCGAAGGGAGACCACGACCGGTAATACATGGGGGAGAATCCGGGTATTAATTCGGGTACGAGGGGAATGTTACAGAGGTCATTGACTTTGACTTCTATTTACGTCCGCTATCAGCAACGCGGAGCTTATTTATAAGATGGATGTGTAGTGTCGTTTGGCGTTTACGCTTGTACTATACATTGCGTTGAAAATGACAAGAAACATATCACAATTATGGGATGTACAAAGCATCGTATGACAAAACGGGTTGTCAGTCTCAGTGCCAAAAACACTTCATCAGGGTAGTCAGTACGACATTACCTGCCCTTCGCAAAGTTCATGTCGTGGCGCTTGGCGTTTAGAGTTAAAAAGTATGATTAAAAATCCTCTGACAGATCTCTTCTGTCATAAAATAACGATAACATGCTATTATTCGAACATTCGGTGAATATCGTGGAATTCAGGCAAATTACAACGAGACAGTATAAAAATAAGCCTATACAACTACAGTACTTGTATGCGCGTTAACATAAGCCGTTCTTTTTTTTAACGATAGTTTTGAAGATTCCGCTAACAGAGTGCTGAAACTAATTTTAAAAGGGTAGACAGTTTTTTAACAGTAAAGTGCTATATCATGTCTTAAATTGTCAACGTTTAACGTTTATACGAACGGTTGTATTTCTCTACCGCAAGTTACAAAGATTCTCCAACATTGTTAAGTACCACAGTACAGTTAGTACCTGTTAGTCAAATACCCTATCGTGACGCGCTACTCTCGAGAAAAATAGAATGGACCTGAGGTTATCGTGCATTATCTCAACACTGAACACACTGTAGAGATCTCCGAGTGGTACTGCTGCCAGTTGTGTTCCGCTTGCACATGGGTGTTTATTTGGGACAGTACTGGGACAGGACCCTGGATGACCTACGCTACAGTTACAGCCACCTCAGCTCGATTGCGAGCTGTGTGAGTGATAACGGGTAACAATAAAAGGTGATTGCTGTCATAAAATCAGCCGAAACTAGTACAAAATCGCTGTTTCTGGAGGGACTGTCATTGCTTTCATTAACACTTAGCCGGTACAGCTACCGCACATCTTCAAAATAGTACATAGGAAGTCTGTGTTGACTAAGGTCAGTCCAACTACAGAGTCGATATAAGCTTACTGCCCAGATATAAAACCGGGACTTGTGTATAATAATGAGTTCTATGAACGGAGCAAGCTTCAGATTTCATACAATTTTATTCGATAAAAACTATCAAGGTTTCGACCCTACACAGTACAGTGGATATTTATTAGGATCTACAAAAATAGATAAAATCCAGTTTCATAACCATAAACACTTGTGAAATGATGAAGGTTAAAAATTGTGAGAACAGAGGAACGGTTATTATAAACTGACAAAAATGTAAAGCAATTCTAAATGCTTAAAAATTTAACAGGCGAAAAAGGGGTAAGAAAAAACGAAAATGATATATCCCAAGAGAGAAAAAACTGAAACAACTTACAAATGAACACACTTCAAAGTGCAAAGACCGACAGACGTCGTAATAAATAAAAGAAGCCAAGTGTATTCCTTAACTTGATAATGTTATGTGTCCCTTATCGAATAAATTAAATGCACTAATTGCCAGTCTTTTTTGTTTAAACCATTTGGTGAGAGTATACTACGGGAATGAATGATTTTTAGTGTGAGCTGTTTTGGAATTTTGTCAGCTCTTGAAAAAAAATGTACATAAACCATTGAAACTGAAATGATCGGCATTGTTTTATGGTCATTCAACTGGATTTTATCTATCTTTTAGATC
This sequence comes from Ptychodera flava, assembly GCA_001465055.1. Lineage (NCBI taxonomy): Eukaryota > Metazoa > Hemichordata > Enteropneusta > Ptychoderidae > Ptychodera > Ptychodera flava. Next base: position 41,298 of record LD344524.1, on the reverse strand, counting down.
CTGATGAAGTTCGAATTCCTCTGTGTAGGATTTTGAAAAATCCAAAATGTTTGTCGATCTGGCATGGCTACTAATGTAGTTTTTTTGCTCAAGAAATTGGCTGGTTGTAGCTGCAACTTCAAATAACCAGAATTTCTTCATGGCCGGTTGTTCTTTTGTGTCAAATCACAAATATTTTGAAGGACGTTCATGTTCAAGATATTTATTACACTGAGGAGTTAATAAAGTTTTCACAAATCAGAAAAATTGAGGAGTGAGATGCTGAGTACTGTCATTTGTTGTCAGCAGTTTTTTAATCCATTTACAACAATGTGCTTCGTGCATATGTTATGTTTAGTAATTTTAAAGGACAACTATAAATAATAGTTAAGTATTTTTATATTCAAATTGTGGAGTTTGGATACCTATATAATAAAACATTAATCAAACATTAATCAGTGAGATGCGCAGCTGCCAACATCTTTGGTATAAAACTTTTGTGGAACGGTAAAATCAATTGACATCAAAGGCAACAGTTTTATCAGCATTACACTGTTTCAGATTAGTTTACCATGACTGCAGCAGCCCCTCAGTAGCAATATGTAGACTTTACGTCCGGGCAATATTGAAGTATACAACAGCAAGTTGCCGTTTGTGTAAACAATAGGGCGGCGCCAACCTAGTAACATCGCATGCATGTGAAGCTATTACCAGCACTGGGACAATTGTTCTTGAAATGACACGTCTATAAAGTTTTTCCAGGTAAAACAACAGATGTATTTGCAAAAAGGTAAAATATCGTGCCTCAAGCAGTTTGCTGTAAGATATTTTCCATCTGAATGTCAGTATGTGTCGCTATACACAAATTTAAATTTTGTGTGTCGATACGATTACAAAATTTTACAATTTTTATGTTCTTTTAGTATGTGCCTCTACAATCGACATCTACACAATGGTTATAATACCGGCCCGCCTAGCAACCATCGTGTTCGTTCCTATTACGCCGATTTTAATGGTAATACCTTAACTATAACGATGCTGTTTCGTTGTCTTTTCCGCACCTGCACAGGAAACATATGGGAAATAAGGCCTTGATAATTAGCAACAGATGGGGAGGTCCGATCCAGGGAGGACTGACTGATTCGGTTCATCTACTAATCCGTCTACTTCGTGAATTGGGAATATCTGTTTACTGCACCGCCCTCACAGCTACAGAAGCAGAAATCAAGGAGGCGAAAGAATATGGAGTTGAGTTAATAGTGCCGTCACCAATTCCGAAATTTAAGGTCAGATGTGAGAAACCTGATGCTGATTGGCTGTACCGGCACGACGATTACTTTCCAAATTTGGAAGAGTTAGCCAATGTCAGGTTCGTATTCGGATTCGGAATGATAAATTCTGACGCAGCATTTAAAATCGAGAAAGACCTCTTTCCAAGAGCAGCATTCTTCTTGATCAATCTGTTTGATAAGGATATCATCACACCGATAGTTGCTGATTGCATGGGCACAGAGCTTCAGCTTCGCCGCGAGAACGTGTCAGAAGAAGGTCAAAAGTCGAAATACGTCTTCTCAGTTGGAGGCAGTATTTTCAAAAAGTACAAAAAGTTATATCGCACATCTCCAAACATCAAACACTTCAGATTATCTCCGATAATAGGGGACAATCATTTCAACATACCTGCTCCAGATTCTGTCGATGACGACGAAGAATTCCAAATTCTGTCCTTGTTTCAAGAACATGACTTGGCAGATCTAAAAGAAGGCAATAATGTTGTGAAGGCCATGAATTCTCTCGCGGACTCGTTTCACAAAACTAAGAGACCGCCCCCGAAATGGAAAATTCTCGGGGTACCACAGCGTTGTGAATCTGAGCTCATAGAGCGTATGAATCCACATCCACACCTAAAAGTCGTAATGGCTCGAATGCCATCTGCTGATTGCCTAAATAAGGAACTTGGCCAAACAAATCTTGTCCTTATACCACCATCTCCTGTACATTACACAAATTTAACACTTGCAGCAATGTCTGCTGCTGTTCCTGTTCTTGTTCCCGAGAAATCCCAAAGCCATGAGCTGATCAAGGAAAATATGCCCACCTACGTAGACAGCATCGTAGTAGATATGAGCAATGCCGAGACTTTGCAGGACCGTATCAGTCAATTTCTGTGTAAATACGAGGTTGCCCTTAAAAGGGCGAACGACATAAAACAAATCATGGAGAGTACAGTGAAGCAGGAGCTGGAGAAAATTAACGACAATTTCTTCAGAGTGGTAAATGATGATGCAGAGATCGAACATGAAGCCACCTTAAGTGAGAAGCAAAGTGTCAGGAAAACAGAAGGTATTAGATCTTTACTTTATGTTTATTTTATCAAACATGTAATATCAATTAATCAATCAACTCACACTAGCAGATAGTGTGGTATGGTAATATATAACTGTGGCTCTGTACTATAACCTATTCATCATTGTCGTTTGTCATCTTTCAAAAGTTGCTACTTTTTTGAGTACTAATCAGTGCTAAACAGCATTTTAGTATCTGTGGAATGAGGTCTTGTCCAATCTGAATGGACGAGACCTCATGATTTAATATAACTCGTATGTTAACATGTTAAAGTACGGGTTCATATCAGTACCCTCTGAACAATAGATGAATGGCAATACTGACATAGCATATATGATCAATATTAATTTTTCCTCGAATATGACGCGATATCATACTACAAAAAATCGTATTACAATAATCCTTAACTATTTGTTGCTTCGGTGTATGAGACACATAAGTGTAACCAAGATAGAGCAGCTACTGAACTCACCTCATTTGCCACGTTCAATTTGTACACATAAAGTTGTAGTAACATTTGTCTTCGTTACCAGTATTGTGTATCCAATGAGAATATTGAACTATTGTATAAAATAAGTGCAGGTGTCTAACCGATAGCGCTCTCTCTCTCTCTCTCTCTCTCTCTCTCTCAACCTATCACGCAGAAAATAAAGGGAACCACAAGCCAGGGCCCCAAACAATGTCCCGAAACGACGGAACATCGAAGGAACGTGATCCAGGTAAGCTTGATCCTATCGTTTTGTGAGTTGAATGTCATTTGCAATTAATTTTCAACAATAAATCATGACCTCCTTGCTCACATTAAATCTAAACGAAAGGTATCTTTATGGATTTTGCATGTACTTTCATTAGCACAAAAATATCACTCACGATGTTTACATGGCATCCTTTTAAACCTATGTAGGTGATGTGAAGTTGAAGGTACAAGTAAATGCAGTCGTACCAGAGAATGGAAGAACAGTTGAGGAAGTCGAGAGAGATTTCTACAAAAGTAAGGAAGTCAAGAAGAAGACTGAAGAAGTTCGTCAGACACTAGATGAGCAACATGACAAAATGAAAGTGAAGAAAGTTGGTCAAGAAAGCATTTCCTATACAATGTCCTGTCAGTCATTAGATGCACTGGAATACCTACGGGGAGAATATGAAAAAGGCAATCTTCAGGATCTGATGGAAAATGAATTCCTGACTGATAAACTCCTTGATAAAATTGGGGCGTTTTATCTTGCGATTGACGTAACCATTGACTATGAGGAATACTTTTTGTGTAGAGAGGAGCTAATCCAAAAATATGGTAACTAAACTCATTAATCCATATTTTGATCTCTCTGGAACTGCATATAGAAGTCATGTTGATGTTTTTCTTTTGAATTCTTTTGGTATATGTTAGGCGCGTATACAGGAGATTTGGGTAAATGTACTGCTTATGGCACGGGCTACCATGCAAGTGCTTTATAAAGCGAAGCACCCAATGAACGATTACACTACATTTGCAATGTTTTAATCATCCAACTAGATTTAACACTGATTTTTTTTCCTGCTAGCTTAAAGCTCTCAGTTTCAGCATTCATCTTCTATGCTAGTTTGCTGGTTAAGGGACAAGGTTTATCACCGGTAAAATAGTGTTTTTTACCACGGCCGGCGTGAGCTCTCGTCCAATCATAACGACGTATTGGCATGACTCACACGGTGATATACTATAATTAATATTCACTAATATATGACTCTCTTTATTTTAAAAATCCTGTGATAATAGCCTTGTGATTTTTTCATATTGGGTAGGGTTACCTGTCGATAAAATGGATGCGCATATGTATACTCCAAAGAATCAACCAATGGAGCCGCAGAAGACTGTAACTGCACCAAAAAGGGTCAACAGAGCCAGAGACCTCCAAAAACATTTTGACAACGAGGGCGATAAAGTGACTGAGAGCCAGATAAATATGCTTGATCAGCTTTTGAAAGAAAAGGAGGAGAAGAGACAGATGGGACACCAACAACTCTTACAGGAAACTGAGCAAGGTACGTTTGAACGCCAGAAAGAGGGAGAACATGTTCGTAAGAATCTGATGGCTATCAATCATCCGTTAATATTTCATACACACAAATGTGCGGATATATGTATGTATGTATGGGTGGATGAATACATGGGTGGATGCATGGATGTGTAAGGGTTGATTGATGGATGGGCGAGTCTGTCTGTCTGTCTATCTAACTGTCTGTCTGCTATAAACTCCTTGAGTGCAATCTTTTGAAAGACCCATCCCGCACGCACATGCGCGGGATGAGAATTAAAAGAGTACAAACATGATTACAGGGAAATTCGACAATATGTTCAAATTTTCTTATTCACTTTTCTACGCCCCTTGTTTTAGAACTTTACGCATGAAATTTAATAATTTAACGCTTTACTTAGAGATAACGATATCATAACGTGTGAATCAGTGTCGTATGTATCGTAGCTCACACACGCATGCATACATGCATGCATGATACATACATAGATACATACATACATAGAAACATACATAGATAGATGCATAGATAGATAGATAGATACATACATAGATACATACATACATACATGCATGCATACTTGCATGCATGCATGCATGCATACCTGCATTCTTTTAATCGTACCATTTTGCTGATTTGTAGATATCGCATCAAAACATTCTCACAAAACACAGTTACCAGATGACGCTGAATTCATACAAACAGCTGACTTGGATCTACTGACCGATGAAGAAATCGAACAGAAAAATGAAGAACTCGAGTCCAAAGTCAACGAACTCATGATAAGTAGTGGGATTGGAAGGTCAAGGTGTAGAGAGAAGGGACAAGGACGAGACATTGGAAAAGCTTTGGCAATGGAGGGGGCCAGTGTGGAGGAAAGTAAATTAAACCCACTTCTTGGTGAGTTTCTACACGTGAAGGCAGATACTCAAAACCTTGCTACTAACCATCCTGAACTGGTGATGAAAACGGAGAAATTATCAGCGTATGCAGATCATATTGTTGGTGATGCAGAAATCCCTCAAGAAGCAAAAGAAGTCTATCTGAACATGAGACAAGTTGAGAGAGGTTAGTGTGCTTTATGATTACGAAAGTCAAGTTAAAGCATTGGTCACTCTAGAATACACACCGGACTCTATTATTTCAAGGGATATGATGAGAATCGACTAAAATTCTATCAGCTACTTTGTTTTGTTATACTAACAGATATTATATGGAAAATGGTGGCAGACATAGTCACGCGACTGAAAATTGACATTTTCCCGCCAAAATTTAAACATTTAAAAGGGTGAAATTTCAACTTGTAGATTCAAAACTTTCCTTTTTTTTCTGCATGTTTTGAAAGAGCAATTAGCTTTCAACATAACAGACACCATAGCCTGAATAATATAATTTGACATACATGTATATATTAAATATTTAAAAATGTACGTGAAATGCAAATTATTTCTCGAGTTTAGTTTTTTTTGAGAAAGCGTTGTTAAATGGTATTTAATTTTGAATTAGTCAGTTGTTATTATATGAGCTTTCATACTACTTCATATCTTTTAACGATTTCGTTTGAATAAAGGTTCGTCATAAAGATACAAAATCTCATTATATCCCATATGCGATTTTGGCGGGAAAATATAGATTGTCAGTCACCTGACTTGGTCAAAATCTAAAGATTTGCAAATGTTACATTTATACCTACTGAGTAATATGACGACTTTATTTCTAAAACTTGATCTGAAATGTGATAAGTGTCCAACCCATGCCTTACCATACAAGCGTATTTGCAGTCCCGGTCAAAAATTATGGTAACGACAACCTTTTCTTCCATGTGTCCTTCCCGAGTGAAAATCAAGACTTTGTACCATGAAATATCGAGTAGTATGCATATACTCAGTAATGCCATGGTGACACATTATTGTGTAGTAATTACTTCGAAAATGACACGTGCAGTACTGCTATGATTTAGCATACCAAATTGTAGCACAAAGACATCATCAATGAAGACACGAAATCTCACCGGTAACAACCTACTGTGTCGCCAGAGTATCAAAATCGCTGTTCCGTTTTTTCTCATGAAAACTCATTTTTTTCTCAATTTGCCAAATTGATGCTGTCATGCTGAGAGAATTCGACTTTTGGACCCCCAAAATCGAAGGATAAATTCTTGGCTTTTGAAAATAATGCTTTTGAAATGGGCGATACTGGAAGTCTCACAAGTTCTTGCCTGGTGAAGAAAAGTTCGCTCAAACGTATCATAGTAGTGATCTTATTTATGTTAGTAGTGTACAAATCCGAACACGTAAAAACGATCATGTCACATAGAAATAAGACGGGGAAAAATGGAGTATCTCCAGCTGCAAACTCTTGCATCTTCCCTTACCAGTATTTTACTGAAAAAAAAAAACAGAAGTAAAATTCTTCCGCTCTCCAAGAGAAGTATTGGCTGCTAAAAATTGAATGCAATTCAACGTCGCACATGAGTAATGATTTTGGTCTTCTTGAAAAATCATTATGGATGACGAAGTCGGTTTACGTGTCTGTCGTCAAATGGGCGGTGATGTACTACCGAGGCTTAAAAGTCTGAAATCCGCGGCGTTTAATTAATTTTTTTCTTCAATTTACAATGACAATTGCATGAAAGGCCTAGGTATTGAGAACATTCAACAGGTACGTGGATGTCAATATAACCTGTAAATATTATAATAAGCTTTCAGAAGAATACCTAGCCAAAAGCTTGAGGTGGGGATGAACCACCATCACATATCCAACAGAATTGTGTGTTATTGGTGATTGAAATCCTTACATTAACTCTGCGTTTGGTAATTTGAACCATTTTATGAATATACATGTGATTATTTTCTGACACTAAAACACGACTGGAACTAATTTGAATAATTGGATGGTGAAGTAATGTCAATTTCATCTAAAAATGTCACCTCATCTGCTTTTCTTTTTACGTTACACACTTGTTTTATAAGTAATTTCGAATATTGCAACATTAAACTGTAGGGCACCTAACATTTTTGAGAAATTTTAAAAATATGAAGATCCAATTATCCAAAATTAGTTCCGATCGTGTTCACTAAACTTTAGGCAAAAGAAGCCCGATTTTACTTGTTCTAGCGTCCCGCTATCTTGACAAGCTTCAAACACATGAAGGTCCACCGATCATACACATCACAAATAATCGCAAACTGATCATACTATCTATGTAATGATAGTTTAATGTTATCAAATAGGCTGATTTTATGACGTCGTCGTCCGTCAACAATTGCCTTCCTTTCATAAACCGCATGTCCGATTGTTTTGAAACTTAATATGCAGTTCACTTGTTGTGACCTCAGTTAGATTTCTTCAAATTGTGGCGAAATTTGCATATTTGTATTTTGGGGGCATTTTTTGATGTTTTCGGTCAAACAATCTTCTTCTTTGATAATGCTTGTCCGATTGCTTTGAAATTTTATGGGTGGTTCACTTAAGGTGATCTCAGTTATGTATGTTCATATTGTGGGGAAATATGAAAATTTGTATTTTTAAGGCAATTTTTCTATTTTTGGTCAAAAAATCTTTAAATATCTTAAAAACTGCAGGTTAGACTAGATATAGGTCCCAAGGGATGAGCTTTTTCAGATTTCTTAAAATTGTGCAGGTATATGCAAAGTTGTATTTTTTAAGGCAATTTTTTTCATTTTTGGTCAAATATTTATTTCACCAAAGGCGCTTGTCTGACAGCTTTGACATTTGGTATAGGCCTACAGGTTCCATAGGGATGATAAAATGTGATACATTCCATTTATGATGAAATCTACAATTTTGTAATTTGGGCGCAATTTTTGCGATATTTGGTCAAAAAATTGTTTCTGAAAAGTACTCGTCAGATAGTTGTGATATTTGGTATACAGGTTCCTACAGATGAACTAAATATGATATATCAAAATTATGATGAAATCTGCAAGTTTGTATTTTGGGGCAATTTTGCCCTCTTTTGTCAAAACATTGCTTCTCAAAAGACTGCTGGTTTCATAATTTTGGTTGACATGTTCTCAGGGATGATGTTAATGTGATATGTTCACAATTATAATGAATCTTCCATGGTATATTTTTGCAGCTATTTTGACATTTTCTGTCAGGCTAATCTGAAATGAGCTTTTAAAGATTTCCACCTTCTTCATCGACACATGTGTCACAAATAGTTATTCTCTACATAACACAGCGGGCCTGTATGGGCCTTTAATAGGTCACTTGTTTAACTCACTGACGATATCGGTGATACTTTCAAATCGGGAAACCAGCAAATTATTCCACTAAAGATCCAAGTAATTCTGGTAGACTATTCCAGATCATCAGACTTGTGCTCGCGATGCATTTGTGTTGTGGAAAGACTCTGGTGGCCCACGTCAAAGTACAATTTTTTATCTTGTGAGGAAAAACTTGCGCACACTATTAGTATGTGATAAAGGTAAAAACAGTGTGGCATAAATGAGCGCCGATGCCTTAACGGATAGTCTCTATAATGATAAAGTAAAACTAATCTGGAAAAGTGTAAAAGGCTGACTGTTCCTTTATTATCTCCTATTGATGGCTTTAATGTGCATCATAACATTGCAAGCATGTGGCGGGATCATTTTGCGAGGCGTACTAGTAGTTTCACCTATTACTAGCATTTCTACGGTTTCTTTTGATTAGAAAATTAATGCTCCCTCTTGCTGCTATGAGTAATTTCTTATTAGCCGATGGCAAAGCAGTTGCAACAAAAAACGACGGAATATCTGAAGTGAACACGTTACAGATTGCAGACCTAACCATGGTACCGGGTTTACTCGCCAAACTCAGACCAAGGAACTACTAAGATCTGGTGTAATAATGTAATTGAATAAAAAGTTCTGAAAATGGGGTACTTAAAGGGTGCATCAAAAAACAAACAGAAAAAGGTCGGTGCATTTATTTACTTCATGCCTGCTTGTCATCTTTTGATTTTCCCGACATCCTCGGCTGGAACCTCTTGGAATCTCAAAATCTTCAAGTCCCCTGATGACATCAAATCGTCCAAACCTGAAGAGCAATACTAGTCATTTGTAGG